>MU179385.1:37489-55040 GCA_016767475.1 Suillus weaverae | reverse complement strand
TTTTTGTAGCCGATAATCTAGATTTGTTCGGAATCGGAACGCCGAAGGATTGGTCAGTGTGGTCTAATATTTTCAGCGCTGTCGTTTCTTCCTTGACGTTGGCCTCTACGTTGGTTATCGTCATATTTGTCTTCGAGGACGTTAAATGATTTGTTGTTCACGATGTTAAACAAATTTGGATACTCTTATTGCACAAAATGCTCGAGAGTGTAAATGATTTGATGGATCACTCGCCTGCTTGGTTTTCGTGGTCTTCAGTCCAATTTCGGTGTGCTCTCGATTCTCTTAATGTTACTCAACTTCGACAGTGTCTGGCGCAGTTAGGTATGCGCGGTATCAAAAATCACAAATATGATTTGATCCAGCGCCTGTCTGCGTTTTTCGAAGAGCATATTGCTTTCCTGGGATGTCTGCCTAATGCAGAATTCATTGCATCATCGTTATGGTTCACTGATAACGGTGATGTCCTGCATTCTCGTCTTGTTGCTGTGAATCGATATTTTGATGCACTTTGTGGAATAGACGTCATGTCAGCCATTCATGCTGTCCATGTTCATAACGAGGTTCTTGTCAGTCGTGAATGTGATGTTATTGCCTGTCCTTTGTTGAATGAGAATGTGCATCATCTCTAGTGATGTTCCGGCCCGGCTTGGCTCGAAAGCCGCGGCTTTGGCCTGGCTTCAGACGGCTTGGGCTTGCGAAAATTCCAGGCCGGGCCAAAGCCGCCAGTGATGGCTGGCTTTGGCTCGGCTCTGGCCTGAGCCGCGGCCCGAGTACTGTAAATGCAAAATTGCAAGTATGGGTCAAGATATGAACTTGAAGTGCTCACCAGCTGGACAGAACTCCCCATCCAGATCCAGGTCTACATGGGCATGCATGCATCCCACAGCGCGATCATTCGATCCAGCCGCAATGCGAGCCACATCCAGCGAGAACAACTTTGAGCGATAGAGATGAGGTGTGCTGTGCAAGATGAGGCCGCCGAAGAGTTGGATAAATCTCTGCACATCCATTGCAGTGGACGAGGCACCTTTGTATCCAGTGTGACCCTGCAATTGCAATTGTGTGTGAGTGAGTATGAATTCTGAGCTCAATAGGTCAATGTTTGCGGCAAATCTTGAGTGGCGTCGTCATAATGCAAATTCAGAGAGAGTGCAACTGGTTACCAACAATGGACATGACCGCAGATGTGAATGCTGATGGAGAGAGAGGGTAGAAGGCGAGAGCACAGCATGGCCCACTTTCAAGTGCGTCCAGTCAGTGAGGCTCGAGCTCGACAGAAGAGATCCATCTGGGTGATATTGAGGAGTGAAAGTGGTTGGTCGCACATGAGAAAGGCCGGCTCGAAGGAGGATCGACGCACTCACAACCTGTGAACGGCAAGCAATGCCTTTAATTAGCATGGCTTGAACTCGAAGGAGAATTGACCCACTCATAACTTGCAAACAGTGAGTAACAACTTTGATTGGCATGGCTCAAGCTTAAAGGAATATCAACACACTCACATACTGCAAATAGTGTGCAACAACTTCACAAGGCATGCTGATTTCATCAGAGATGCAGTTGCGCATGCGCCGTAAATCGTGTTGAAGTGATGCATAGCATCAATATTGGTGCTGCCTGATAGTGAACTGAGCAACTGAACACCATTGTTGCGGTCATCCGTGCACATAGTCATTCAAGTCCCCGGGTACATTCAAAGTGGGCGAAAAATCTGTGATAATATTAGGGTAGGATGAAATATGTAGTTCATTGCAAGTGTTCACTGTCAGCATGATCCGAATGGTATGGGCGAGATTTATATGACATAAGCCGCGGCCTGAGCCGGTGGCTTCGGCTTTTCATAACCTCAGGCCAGGCCAAAGCCGTCACCAGGCCGTGACTTTGGCCCGGCTTGGCTTGGCTTATTCAGGCCCGGCTTGGCCTGGCCCATGGCCTGAAGCCGGGCCATGCACATCACTAATCATCTCTTGGTGTCCAGACTTAGCAGGCTTGGTCATGTTACACTGCAAACTTTGTTGGTGAAAATTCGACCAGACTGTGTTGGTGTTATATCAGGATGGTCGAATGTGAGGTATGCTTGTGTGCTACTTCTGTTCATATGTCGTTTCACTCATTCTCTGTTAGTCGCTGATGATTCTTGATTCTGTTCCACTATTCAAGCTTTGTTCCGTACATTGAGTTTGAGTTGAGTTCTTGCGCAGATTTGTTGTCTCGTGCATTTGAGCTCTATTTTTCACCAAAAGTCCTGCAGCTTCTCATGAATGCTTCTTCCTCGTCTCGACAATTATGCCAGGTAGCCCAAAAACAAGTCAAAAAAGAAACCAAGGAGATACATGAGCGAATGGTTGATATGGTTATATCAGATTGGCCACAAAAAGTCAGTCAAGAAATCACTTTGCAATGTGTAGATGAATATCAGAGACACACACTGTGGTCTTCTGGACCAATATGTGCGGTGTGCTCATGGGCGCAATACAAGGCCAGTGTCAGTTTTTTTTTCATGTACCAGAAGGTCTTAGTGACCTAAATTTTGAGATCCTATGAATCCAAGATGAGTTTATCATCTCTCATTGTATAGTGCAGCAGCTCTCCAATGAATTTGTCTATGGACAGTTGGAATTGGATGGTCTGATGCTCTGCAAGGAAGGGATTGACATTGATCATGAAGGCATTCACATTGTCTGTGTGTGTCGACAATGTGAATTGTCTTTGCATGCTTCTTGAATTCCACATCTCACATTAGCCAACAACTTGTACTGTGGTCAGCTTCCTGTTGAATTTTTCTGACTTGACATGGATTGAAGAAATGGTCTGTGCCATTTTTCGAGGAACTGCTCATGTGACTTGCCTTTTTCAATCTTGCGATCCAACTGTTCCATGTGTGATGTATGGCAATACTTGTGCCCATGGAATGAATGTTGTCTCGACTGCATCAGTATTACCAAGAACACCAGCAGATATCAATGATGCACTCTCTGTTGTTTTCATTGGTAGTCAACAGTTCAATCTGGCACATCTCTATCACTTGTTTTGTGTGCACAAGTCTAAAATTTGCAGGTTCCTTGCTTTCCTGAAAAGACACAATCATTTATATTCTGATATTGATATTGATGTCTCTCGATTGGAGTTGTTTCCTGATGATGGACCATTGCCAGATGTTCATGAATGTGTAATTCACTACCACATTGAGGATTCCCATTCTATTCTGAAGGAAGAAAGTGCAGGATTTGCACTTCATCCTGCTGAAGAGTTTGAAGAGAAAATTCCCATTGACAGTGAGGATGTACCAGATCTGATTGAGAAGCTTGGAGTAACTGATCCAGAATGCGATACTATGTCTGGACATCAATTTGTAGCTGCAGCTTTTAGGAACCTCATTCCATCCTTTGATCGCAAAGTTGAAGAAGAATTACCAGACTTGGTGTTACATCATGATGAAAATCCAATTCAGGAGTACCATAATTATGAGTTGATTCCAGGTATGTATCCCACTTTGTTTCCTTTTGGAATTGGTGGCTTTGAGGACCCTTCCCATCCTGTTCCACTTGCTTTTACTGCACAAGCATTTGTTTATTTTGATATTCCTGATCATATTTTTCGGTACCATCACTCATACATTTTTGTGGTCTTGAATATCATACAGTGGTGGAAGGCACATCTTCATACTTCTTTTGCTATGCGCAAAACTGGTTTTGATGATTTCAGCAAAGAACTGGTTGGTCTTTCACCATCTGTCATTCAATCTGCTGCCCATCATTTAGAAAATGAAAGAACTATAAGTGATCTAAATCATGAACAAAAAAAGCACTTCATTTACTTGAACATGTCAACACTATTTCTGCCAAAATTCCAGGCTCTCAAGCTTTCAAAACATTCATATGCAGTGAAATATGTGGTTTCATGGGTTTGTTTGGCTTACCCACATTATACTTCACAGCAAATCCGAACCCACTCCATAGTCCCATTTTTCAAGTCATGAGTGGTGACATAACAGTTGATCTCACAGAACATTTCCCAATATTAGTGCCGACTCATGAAAGAGCCCTTCAATTGGCACAAGATCCTGTGGCAGCTGCTGATTTCTTTGAATTTTCTATCAGAAGTATCTGTCATATCCCGCGCTCTGGATCCAGATATCTGGATATCTCAAACTCTATCTCCGGACTAGTCCTTTCCTGTTCTCATCTCCATTTGGATTTCCCCTATTTCCGGTTTCCGGTCTTATGTATATCCGACTTATTATATTCCATTCTCCCCTTTTCATCTCTGGCTCCATAATGATATGATCTGTTCCACTTACTAATATGTTCTCTCCATTCCTCTGTACATAGCCCTACACTGCGCTGACTGATTTCGATTAGGATATCTACAGTATATACATAAACCCTTGTAAAATCTCGCTACTTCCTCAGTTCGAATATTAACTTAGTTCCTGCTCCTTCCTGTCTCCTCTGGACTTGAGTTCTCACTCCAGTCAATCTCCGAGTCTTAGGATTGTATCCATAAGACTATAACTCCGGCTCTACCAAAGGGTAGTCTATCTCCGCTTGTTTCTATTCCGGACTTTGTCCGTAATAGCCTTTGTCTTCTTCTCCACCCTAAGTCAGGAAAGTCCACTGGACTGGACTTTGCATAACCCCCTCGGAAGTTAAGGGCAATACTCGGGTAAGGGGCGCAGCGCACGAGCTGAAGCCAAAGCCCTTTAGATTCGTCTTTCGAACACGACCTTAACAGTATCTTTCAACACTTGTTTGGTTGGGATTTTAGCTTATGTTGTTCAAAAAGTCAAGGTGGAATTCTTGGACACATCAAGGCTCTCTATGGAACAGCAGAATATATAGAGCAAGGGTCTCTTCATGGTCATACTCTGATTTGGTTAGTTGGTACTCTGAATCCCCATGAATTACATGATAAACTTCATACCTCTCCAGAGTTTGAAAAACAGTTCTTTGATTTCTTTGAGGACATAATTCATCATAACCTGCCTGACATTGAAGTTAATATTGAACCAGGATATGAGCCTCAAACTCAAAGGCCTCCTGTATCACCTCTGACAACAAATGTTGCAATTGAAGTTCTTAATGAATGGGAGTCAGTATTCATGACTGATGTGAAAATGACAGGGGAAGTATTACAACGTCATGTATGTAAACCTGTGTGTCACAAGTATGGGCATAAGGAATGCAGATTTTTGTTCCCTCATGAAATTGTTGATGCATCATACTTTGAGTCGGAAACAAATGCTGTTGTATTGCTTTGTCGAGATGCCACTGTCAACTATTATAATCCCTATATTCTTATCAGTTACAGACACAATCATGACCTTAAATGTATTTTATCTGGTAGAGCAGCAAAGGGAGCAATGTGTTATATCAGTGACTATATCACTAAGATGGATTTGAAATTTTACCAGATGCTATCACTCCTTTCCAATGCAGTTGAAGAAGTATCATCTGGGGTTGTATTGCCAGCAAGAGAGCAAGCAAAAAAACTTCTTCACAGATGCCTCACACAGTTTAATCGACAACAGCAAGTACATGCTCAGCAAGCAGCTCGATATCTTCATGGATTAGATGACAGAATTCAATCACATCAGACTACTCCCATATTATCATCTATTCACATGAACCACATTGAAAAACATTACAGTCCTCAATTGAGATGTCTGCAAGAACAACACAGTCCAAGTGAGGTATTATCTAGTATCTCTGATGCAGATTCTATGCAGTCAGGTGAACCTGATGAAGAGCCAGTAGAATTGCACCTCACAATTGATCAGCATGGAGACATCATTCATTCTGATCAAGTCCATGATTATATTTTCAGATCTAAGAGTTTAGAGAACCTATCATTTTTTGAGTTTGTATGGTGCTTCAAACTGGAGAGAAAAACAGCTGATAATGCCAAGTTCCTCAATGTGGAGAAACCAAATGCCTTAAGAAGATTCAAGCTTGAAGAACCACATCCCAAATCAAACACACATCTATTAGTAGAGCATACAAATGCATCCAGAGGATTTGAAGGACCCCATTTGATTCCCCATGTGATTGGATGATCTGTGCCATCCAAGAATAATCCGGGTGCTTACTACCCATTTGTACTGGGACATTTCAAACCATTCAGTCACATAAAACCCATTCTTGCTCCAAATGAGACATTTGAGAGTGTATTCAATGCATTTAAATTTGACAGTCAAAGTAGTGAAATCATGGCTAACTAGGAAGCAATCAATGAGTGTGAAGATGAACGTGATGCTGAGAGATTGTGCAAACGTGCAGAAGTTACTAAGCAATTGTTGTCTGTGAATAAAAACAATCTGAATGATCTAGATATTAATATAGAAGAGGGACTGTCTTTCCTTCCAGAATCACACAGGACATCAAAGAAAGAGATTAATCTTCAAGAAGTCCTTAGCTTACTAAAACAATCATCTTGGCTAGATGCTTTCTCACCAGACAAAGATACCAGTCAAAACCTCAAGCAAGGAATGTTTGCAGTAAAAGATGATCATGAAGCTTTACCTGTCATCACTGTCAAGCTCATGAAGCAGTGGAAGGAAGCAATCAAACATCAAGAAATGATTGTTCACCAATGTCTATTCAATCAGAATAATATAAAAAATCAAATGGCTACCATCTTTGAGACTTCTAAACACTCAACTATTGGTGATAAATATAATGGTGAGCTTATCAAACAAATCACTGAAACTCCTGCATATTCTGTAGTTTCTCATGATTCACCTATGTGATTGCTTCAAAACATTGCAAGAGAATTCACTCTCAATGAAACCCAATGGAAAACCTTTCAGATAATTGCATCTGTTTTCCTTAAGATGCAGCACCCTAACCTTGAACTTCTCATGAAAAAAGATGTGAATCTCATTGTTCCAGACTATCCTGTGACATTTCATATCCAAAAATCTAATGAGCCCTTGTGCTTACTTATGAGTGGACCAGGTGGCACAGGCAAGACTCATTGTGTGTTTGCCTTACAGATGCTAATGACACGCTATCGCTGCCAACACCTTCTGCATTTTGTTGCACTGACTGGATCAGCTGCAGCAATAATAGATGGAACTACAATTCATAAAGCTTTTGGCATCCAAGTACAGAATAAGGACAAAGACAAACATAGTCAGAAATTAGGCTTGCACTGTGAAGATTTTGCAGCCTTGATTAGTGTCAAAAATTGCACACAATTGCGACAAGACTGGAAGGACGTTGGTTTCATTCTAGTAGATGAATGCTCGTTATTGGGTCAGCAGATATTTTGTGACATGGATCATGCACTCAGGTATGCTAAAGAAGTATATGATGTTCCTTTTGGAGCCACTCATTGTATCTTTTATCAATATCCACCTGTGGGAGGTACTGCATTATATACCCCAATATCTTCATCCAAAACTGTGTCAAACAAAGAAATTATGAAATGATTAGGACACTTGGCTTGGAAGTCACTCAATGCTGTTATGATCTTTAGTGAGCAGGAGCGCATGAAAGATGTCATTCAATATGCAGAAGCTGTGAGACAACTCTGAATTTGACAATGTACCATAGAAGATATGGACTTATTCAATAGTCGATTGATGTGATCTGAAAGTAATAAAGGTGGCATCAATATGCGGCATGAATTGCATTACAATGCATGTGCCATTGTGAATACCAACTGCTTGTGTGAAAATATAAACTTGTGCAAGGCTAAAGTCAATGCTGAAACTATGTCTGAACAGAAACTACTTGTATCTTGTCATGCTCTTGATTCAATAGAGCCAAACAATATAGATACTAAGGAGATGCAGTCTTTGCTATATCTTGATACAACCACTTTGAGTGGAGAAGGTTCCCTGCCAGGTATTTTATTATTTTACATAGGAATGCCTGTCATCTTGTGAAATAGAAATCTGTCAACAGAATTGGGAGTTACAAATGGCTCTCAGGGTATCCCACACCAGATCAATATGTCCCATACTGCTGAACATTTAGCATTTGCTACATCTTGCATTGTAGAATTTCCACACAGCAAATTAGAACTGCCAGATTTGCCTCCAAAGCACTTTCCTATTTCTCCAATTTCTTGGTCTTTTACTACCTTATTGAAGTCTAAATCAGGAGAACAGATTTCACATCGCATCTCTTGAAAGCAGTTGCCCATACAACCTGCTTTTGCTGTTACTGGCCAGTCAGCACAGGGTAAAACTCTCCCAAACATCATTGTTAATCTTCAAGAAGGTGGATTTGCAGCATATGTAGCAGCTAGCAGAGCATGCACAAGAGAGGGCTTATTCATCACCCATCCAGTAAAACTAAAGGATCTCAATAAACTTCTCCCTGATGCTCTAATTCATGAGGACAAGAGATTACAGATTATACAACACAATACAATGGTTGACTTCGGATTTTTGAAGGATAATTTGCTTCCATTGTTAGATGTAGACCTTGAATATGAAGCTCACTGGAGTCCACCACATTTTGTGTATGAAACTGGGGTGGAAACAAAAAGAAATAAAGCTAAGCGTCATAATGACAGGGACAATTCACCACAGCTCATGAAAAAGATTCATGTCAGTGAAGAAGTGAAACAAGAAACCTCTGACATGATGCCTTTGATGTCAGGTTGTGTATGGAACAACAGAGACTGGTCTTGTGCATATGATGCTTTTGTAATGTCTTTTTATAACTTATACCATACTGCAAACAATGACTGGAAAGTATTATGGAAAGAATACTCTCTTTTGAGTGCATTTCTTGCACAATTGTTTGATGACCTCCTGAAAAATTTAATCAGTGTTGTGATCTACTACGAGACTACTTATCATCTATTAATGTCAATAACTTTCCAAGAAAAGGACCTGTAGCCATTGACATCTTGGACATCATCAATCTTTTGAGTATGAATACAAAAGAGAGTTACTTTCACTTGTCTGTTGATGTTATATGCAATAAGAATCACAAATTTCAGCATGAAATGGATTTACCCAAGATTTATTCTTCTTCAATGGATTTGCAACATGGAAATAGTGCACAAAATATTGATGAGTGGCTCCATCAGTTCATAAGAAAGAAGACAATGCAACAATTTTCTCTCAGATGTCCATTCTGTCATGCTATAATCACAGATGAGACTCAAATCCATAGTTCTTTAAAAGAAAACCCACCTTTCATACCATTTGAAATCTATAGCATCAAAGGTCAACCACCAACTTCAAATTTAATCATGTCTATGACAGACAGTCAATACAATCTGAGGTCTATCATTTACCATGGATCAAATCATTTCACATGCAGACTTTTGTTCAAATCTGGAAGTATATCATCATATGATAGTCAGTTACATAAAGGACAGCCAATATTAGACTCTACTTGTGAATATACATGGCTTTGTACAATGGATAACTGTCAAGCGATCCTATACATTTATCAGCTCACAATATAGACTTCCCAATGAAGTTGAACCAGTATACACCAAGTTGGAAAAATTTGTAGACAAAAAGTAAAACTCATAAAACTCATCAGGTGATCATCACATATATTTGCTATTGGGTCAGATCATGTTGAGCAAAAGAGTGCTAGTGACTCTTGATTTATCTGCCTAAGTCGATAGGAGATGCTAAAATTATTTGACATAGCAAAAAATACCTACTTTTTCTTAATATACATGCCACCAGTGCTGCCGGAGCAGACAATGAATGGACAACTGATACTATTGCAAATAATACAGGGACACACAAATACTATACTACCCTTGGCAGCACTTTGAAGATGTTTCCATGTATTGTCAGACTCCATGGACTGGTATAATGACAAGTTAACAATGATAAGAAAGTCAGACATAGAGAAGTGACAAGACACTGAAGTAAGGAGGACATTCAGGAAATGGCCAGTCTGAAGCCAAAGTCTGAGGCGGAGTCTGGGGCCAGAATCTGGGGCTGTGGCAGACCTGTGCAGAGTTTAAACTAGGGGATCTACCAGGCAGCTTTGGAATTATCAAAAGCAAGCACATGACCAAATACATTTCAAACTCAGCTTAGGTCAGCTGTGTCCATCTAAGTCCCCCCAGACTCCACCCCAGACTTTGGCCCCAGATTGGCCAAATCCCTGACATTCTGGAAGTAACTTAACTGTTCAAGTTGTACAAAGAAGGTCTGTTGTGCTCATCTGTAGCTGAAAGCTCCCAAGCCAATCTACTTCACTTGAAATCTGACAATACTGACTGCACAGTTTAGCGCCCTTGCTTTCTGGACTTCCACAAGAAGCCACACAAATAATTCCTCTTGCATTTCACGCCGGCTTAAGCACGGAAGAACAGCTCAGGGTCTTCAATGTTATAGAATGAAAGATGTGAAAGGTTATTACTGCCACAAACATCATGGAAGTGAGTCGCACCATTTTTGGCAGCTCCAACTACTTTCCTTGCCTTGCTGTCGCAGAAACAATACATGGTTGGAGTGAACAAGACACTCACCAGTGACTATGAGTCGGCTCAGTGCCCCCTTACTACCATCACAGAGTTCTTCCATTACTGCATGTGTAAGTTTCATTTTTGCTCAATTTATCAACAATCCAATTGATCACTTCGTTTCAGAATAATCTGGTCCAATGTTCCTTGGGTGCTTTGATGGTCTCTGTCATAGACCTGATTGTCAATGCAGTAGGTCCTGGTTGGACCTATGTACTGCTTGCAGGAATATGCCTGGTGTGCTCTCCCATGATCTGGCTTGCTATTTGGATTGGTCCACACTGTTGTGCAAAACGACAAGCCCATAATACTGCCACTTGATTATGTTGTCTGTCAATGCATACAGAAAGGCAGTTACAGGAAAGTGCAAGTAGAATATATGCTAAAATACTTTGGTGCAAGAAAGTGTTGTCGACTAAGCATAAAACACATGCAGAATGCATAGCTGCCCAGAACTTAGCCCACTTTGAGAACTGTGCTGTGATTTGATCTCCTTTTTCATGCCGTTCCTTAAAAACAGTCCTGTGCTCTGACTTTCCTGATAGATTCTGCACCCTGAGTTGTGCTTGCAGCACTGATGAAATCAGGATGTCACAGACTATTTAAAGATATGGGAGATACCACCTCAGGCAGCAGTTCTTGGTACTATTAAAGGTCAGTCAGATGGTATTATTATGTTAGATGAAACCCTATCTCATAGACCCAACCTCCCAGATGTTCTAAAAATAGAACCTACTGAAACTCCCTTGCATGCTCTGCAAAACCTCCCTGGATCATTGTGGCGCTCCCTGGATCATTGCGGTGCTTCCTCAATCTTCTGAACCTCTGCGATACCTACATTTATCCTTGTCAACATCCTGTCCGAGCATCTGGGTAGGGTCCATGGCGCACCTACCAGATTAGTACTTGGTAGACCTTCTGGTTTATTCGCTAAGTCCTTTTCCTCTTGTCTTTTCCCTCTATGCTGACACCTTCATTATGGTTTCTGCCCGCTCTGCACATGGCAATCAGCCAAGATCTACAGGGCTAGGGCACTACTTTGTTAGCCCCAAGAGTTTGAAACCCGGAAAAAACCCAATCCCTTGTTCGTATTCCAGGTGTTGGTCCTAAATGTGAGTGCCTCCTCACACAACTGGCCGCTCTGATGAACCATCAAGTATTAAATAGTGACTCCCCAAGTTCTAGTTCTATGGCTGTTACTGTGCCCACCACTAACTCAATGTCCTCCTGTTATCTCCTACTGCATGCCCTCCTCATCAACCTTTTCCTGACACTATCCACTACAATGGGTTACAACACAACTAAGAACTTTTTGCTCTGTGCACCTCTGTGGATTTTGTGAACTGCAGTCTCATTTGTTGCAGCCAGGTCAGTATTTACTTCACAGGTCCAGCTCCACTCTCTTACTTCCCTTCTCACTTCCAATCCCACCCATTGACAATGAAGAAATCAGAGAGGGGACATTTGGTGCCTACACATCAGCCAACGCCAGTGCCACCATGACGCCAGCACCTCACTTCAACCCCAAACCTGTAGACATCAGCACGGCATATCATGAGGAGACAGGTGGATCTTGTTATTGATATTTTGCTTCAGTAAGTCATTTGACATATTGAAGTTTAATTCTCTTATACCAATGAGAAAAGGATGAGAGGCGGGACTCGACTCTGGATGGGGAGTCGCAGTGAGTGAGTCTGTTGATCCTCCTTTGAGCTCGAGCCATGCTGATCCAAGTTGTTCCCTGCCATTTGGAGTGAGTGAGCCATGCTGATTGAAGTCGTTGTCTGCCGTTTGCATGTTGATGGTGCTGTGACCACATCCTGTTCTCAGTGGGTGCGTGCTCTCGACTTTTGACCTGCTTACCCCACGCTGATGGTGCCGCAGCCATGTCCCGCTCTCAGGTGGTGCGTGATGTTGACTTTTTTGTCACCTTGCCACATCACCTTGCACCCTATTGTCCCCCTCACCTGTGTTAGCAGCTGCATATTCTCACATCTCCTAGCCTATGTCCCCGATCCACACTTAACTATCTCTCTCTCTCACAGACTGACTTCTGCACACCGTGTCACTACTATTCAGCATGTTATTCTCATTGGTTGTCATCTTGTGAGTGTTGCAGACATACCTGATATGATATTGTCCCTGACTGTTTTTTAGTAATGGTGTCTTGCAACACTCAACAAGTTCTCTCCTTTATTTCTACAGCTTCAATACTAATGTCAACATCTATACCTACCTATGCTGTGTCAAGGCCCAGTGAATTACATGCCAGCATCAAGACTTAGTGACTTGCATGCCGTGTCAAGCATAGCACATGTCATGTCAGTGCCACGTCAAACATAGCACATGCCGCATCACAGCCGCGTCAAACCTCGTCTATGCCACGTCAAACTTCATCCATGCCGCATCAGTGCCTCATCAGTGCCTCATCAGTGCCATGTCACACCTATCACATGCCGCATCAAACCTCACCCTGTGCGTCAGCACTTCAACTGTCACACCTATGCCTCATCACTGCTGCGTCATACCTACCACATGCTGCGTCAAACCCCACCCTGCGTGTCAGCACTTCAACTGTCAATGTAATTTAAATATAGTTTTAATCTATCATGGTAGTTGATTTTCTAACAGCATCTCCCTTCGTCCTAACAGAATTAGATGTCGTACACTGTCGTTGTCCATAGGTAGTAATAAAATCATTTACTAAGCATTCTATGGACAGTGGTACTCCGAGTCTCTGAGAAAATATTTCTCTACCCTCAAATCTTCCCTATGGCCTAGAGAAGAACTGGTATCGCACTTCTTTAAATCTATATATACCATGGCTTTTGTGAGTGCTTTAAGATATGGAGTGCATTTGTTTTAACCATCCTTTAGCAATTAATCAAACATTTATACAACTTTTTCTATCCCAATGAGAGAGGGGATCAAGATCAACTGCAGGATGTTGGGGGCCTCATCCCCTGCTATGACCACTCAGGTGCACTGTTCGACTGATGCTCTTTGCGAACTTAATTTTGACTAGAAGAACTTCAGGTGATATAATAGCTTATCTTCTGGCCACTGTACAGACCACTTGGCTGTCACATGCTTTAAGTGAGCAATGCCTCCATGACTCTTTGCTTGCCTCCCTGACACTATAGCTCAGACATAGATGCTCCGCATATTCCAACTGCTCCTGCTCTATCAATTCACAAGATAGAACTTAAGAGGAATCAACTGTCACAGGACCAAGATACATCTGAGGCATGATCATGTCATCCCCAGCAGATGATGTGATAGATGTCTAAGACATGATCTTGCTGGTGATGGAGAGGAAGATGCCCCAGGTAACATGCCATCACTGGGTCAAGAGACACCTTCCTCAGATTATGGGAGATAGAGCTGGGTAATGAGAGGAAAGGCTAGGAAGGTGTGAGTAGGACTGCCTTTATGCAAGAAGCTCGGGTCACACTTCAAGTTAGATCAGTCACAGCTCGACATTGCCAACTGCATCAACAAGGGCAAGAACTACATACTGCGATGGTGAAAAATGCCAGTTTTTTTTCGTCAGCGACGGAGCTAGGGGTCTTGATGGTTTATCCAACTTGATGCCATTTTCTTCTTATGTTGGATCATTTGGTTCAACATTCTTCACGTCTTGATGCACGGAAATTTGTAGAGAATTTGAGACAGCTTACGATGCATGTAGGGGGCACCAAGTCGACTCATAGTCACTGGTGAGTGTCTTGTTGAATTCCATCGATGACCCATGCATTGAGATGCCTTCCTCCAAATCAATGACCAAATCAACAATGTAATCACACACTTCGATCCCTCATAAATTTCAAAGATACCTTGCATTCATCATCACACGTCACACCAGTAGATGATCTAGCTTCATTATTTGGCTTGCCGCCATAACCCCAATATTACACCCAATCATCAAATGCTAACACAATGTTCGCCTCACAACCCATTACCTCCCTGACGAACAACACTTCTTCCTCCACTTCATCACCTGTCCTAAACGCCCCCTCGCCACAAGAGTAACGTCGCCCAGTTGTTTCGAGAGCAACAACAGAGATACGAGCCCTTCGAAGGGTCTCAAGAGTCAGTATTGATGGTGGTAAATCAAGATGTAGAAAGGACATGAACTATTAGTTCAACTACTAACAATACGACAAAAGATTACTCAAATGACTACTTGGAAATCATGTCCATGCCATCTTTCATTACAACACATCAAGATGGTCCTGCTGATTGAGAACCAGCAAGTCGAGAACTAGACAAGACCTTGAGATCCAAAACAGAAGAATGAGAAGGCTGACCAGACAGTTCTTCAAGTGCGAGACGAGAGAGATGATGGGTGGTTGATAGGTTCTCAAACTCAAACATGTCCTCCTCTCTGACACGACACTTTTCAGCAGGAGAGCATGAGTTTGATCCACACCCAAAGGCTCTAAGATTTTGACAGACTGTCGGAGAGACTGAAGATTAGCCAACAGTTATGAGACAATGAGCAAAATCAATAACAACTGCCAGTTAAGTGCACACCATCGATGGCAGACAATTAAGCAACAACAGATTGTCCATATGGACAAGGAAGGAATATTGCGAGGATGATTCGTGAGTATGAACAACCTTCAAGCTCAATCCAAGTTCGACGATTTGACCCACTCTGAATATACTAGGATCTGCTGGTGTGTGATGAGAAACACTATAGAATTTGGTGAACTCTGTGACAACATCAATAGCTGGTGAATAACAACTCACCCACCAACTGATACAACCTCGGAATAATCAACGAAATTGTCCTTTGTGAACACCACATTACCTTCTTGAACCCAATTTTGAATGACATTGTTTTTATCCAGCATCGGGAACTCCTGCGATTGTGATGATGCATCACTCCACAAAGATAACTTGGAGTGTGGCGACACATAATGTGTCTCAGCTGACACAACCTCTGCAACTCCCATATTGGTCGGAGTCCAATGACGGACTTGATCTTGCCCGAAGTGTTGCTAAAAAAAATGAAACAGGCGGCCCAATGCAGAAGATGATCTTCCAAAGGTGTCTGTAGCTGCAAGCAACATTGCACTCTGCTTCAGTGACAGTGGACGCTGAATTGAACTGCAATCAATTAACACCACATTCACCAACAGAAACCTCATTTGCATACCCATATTGCTGTCGTGACAATGGAGGCAGCATAAACTTGGCCAGTAAGCACTGTACATTGAAAACAACTTCCTGCTCAGAATCTCTCCAAAGCAACACCCCATACTTTCCATTGGAGCTCTTGCATATGAAAAACGAGCAAAGGATGAGTTCATCATCATCATATAAGCTTAACTGCAACTTCTTCCTATCACTGGAGCTCAACCAAGCATGTTCAATATCCTGCATAACCGAGACTGAATCACCTCAGCATGCCATGCAAACAACACACTGCCAATTAACACCCACTGACTTTTCATCCTTCACAATGCTCAAAAATCACCAATATCTTCAGGTGAAGAACCAGACATGATAGGAGAAGACAAAAATATAAATAGGAGCAACAACACGATGACATGATCGAGAACCAAATGATTTAAGGTCATCGACACCACCCATCAACACAACCATAATAACAGTCAACCACAAAGAACCCTTCCAAATCCATGAAATGAAGTCTATCCCCTGAGTCAAAAGCAAAAGAGACAATGCAACCCAAAGCCAAGAAAGTGGAAATAAGCACTGACACCAATGAGGAAGACAAAGAAGAGACACCATGCGCCAAAATTTCTTCTCATATTGCACCAGCTTCATACTAATATGAGGTCAGGCAAGACATCATGAAGAATCTGAAACTAATTCCCACCATGAAAGATATTGACTCATGCGCAGGCACAAAAGTGCAAACCATCGACTTTGAATCCATGTTCAAGGACAATGTGAGTACTGGCAAGTATGTATCCTGAACAACCCCTAAATATCACTCACAACATCATTGACAGATGACTTCTTCACATCACGACTGCTCCACATGCTGATGAACTTTACAACATCGGAAGAGCACAAGTAGCTGATTTCACTTGCACGAAGAACGGATCCCTTGCTCACTGCAACTACCCAAACTTCCCTGCAATTTTTTTTGTGGTTGGGATCTCTGTCATGTCTTCGACCACAGAGGGAGAAAAGCAACGTCAGATCGCGATCCTTCCCTGTGACCTCACATGGCCAAGAGGAGTCTCACTCATAGGTGAAATCTGCCATGAAAAATACCTTGCCTTCTGGACCCAAAATAGAGGAGTCAGCTTCTCTACCCTCATGAAGACTGGAAAGGAGCCAAGTGGCAACAAAAGCAGTGGAAATAATGAAGACGAAGAAAAGGCACCCACAGCCACAAGTAAGTATGCATGTGCAAACTCAAACAGAGAAATGAACCAACTATTAATACAGGCAGGCTATTGCAATGGAATGAACACAGTAAGAGAAAACAATGAAGACCGCGAATGATGCTCACACTGTTATCCCAGTTCCAACTTTTGATGGAAAAAAGCTGTTCTGTCTCGAAGACTACTGGAAATTGCCAAAGATCTACAAAGAAGTCAAAAACAGAACTCCGGTGCTCGTATTCTTCACAGCAAGTGCCTATGAGTATAAAGGTAAACCACACCACAAGAAGCTGCACAAAAGCACATCAATGAACGCCAAAGCCATCATAATCTTGGACAACTCCCCAGACAACTACCAGCATGGCGCAAAATTGCCCGTCACAAAATACAGTGACTGAGATCTCGGAAGCATGGCAGTAAAAGAAGAAAAGGTGGCAGGGCCGAGCAGCAAGATGATCTGAAATGACGAAGAAAACCGAAATTCCATGTAATGTTGTTCAATTGTATTTTTATGACTGAAAATGTGTCGAATATCCATGTATCATGTACATGTAGCATGCGAATAAAATGGGGAGTGAAAATCCACAAGTTGGGGATGGATGCTTGCACCGTTATCAATTTGCCCACAGGTCAAATGTTGAACCCAGTGTGATCTCAGACAAACTTTGGTCACCTTTAGTTTCAATGGAAAATGATAATAAAAATTAAATATTTGCTTAGATTTTCCT
>MU179385.1:20255-35702 GCA_016767475.1 Suillus weaverae | reverse complement strand
GGGGGGCTTAGGCCCACCAGATTTCAAGCCTGAGCCATGAGCCAAAGCCAGCCCAAAGCCAGGGCTTGGGCCCAACCAAGCTGCAGCCCACATGCTGAATGCTGCAATGTGATGTATATAGATATATATATAAATGCCAGACATTGATGGTATACTGTGGTGGGTCACCCGCAAGTGTTAATGTTCTGTAGGGAACAATGCAGGTAAGCACAAATGAGTGGCGGCATGCAGAGACAAGCAAAGGTAAGTGGGGGCCTGTGGAAACAAGTACTTAGACAAGTGAAAACATGCAGACAAGCATAGAGGTGGGGTGCAAATGAGTGCAGGTATGCACAAATATTAGCAGAGAAGCAAGGAGCATGGATAATATATACATGATCAGTTATAGTTATAAATGTAAAAATAAAATAAAATAAATTGAACCTTAGATTTCACAAGACCATCAGAGCACAGCCTAAGACACATTGAGCATAAGCACATGAATACCAACAAAGTGCTGAAAAGTAAAGGAGCATGCAAGCAGTGATGTACATATAAAGATAAGTGAAAAAAGATGCACTGAGATTGCATGAACGACTGGGAGTGTGAACTAATGCAAATGAGTGTGGGATGAACAAAAACATAATCACTAGGTGCAAACAGGCAAGTGCAAACATGTGCTGTGACAGAGGCTCATTCACTGCATGAGCTCTCATATCCCCGCCAATCTGGCTGTTTGTATGGTCCCCTCAAAGTCTCAAACAGCAGTTGTTGATTAAGACTGCCTTCATAAGCAGACCATGGATAATCAAACATGGAAATGCAGGGAGCCTTATATGTCACTCTGATGCATAGTTAGATAAAAGCAGTATACTTACCTCCTACACTATGCATACACATCTGTTTTGGGAGTACTTGTGGTGGGTGACCCATGCAGTATAATGACAGTAGTTGCAGGAATAGACATGTCTTGATAGGGAGGGCCATAAGAAGATGAACACAATGAAGGACTGAACAATGCAAAATTTGATCAGATCTCTGTGCTGAGACCAGGACTTGGAGTGGTGTGTTGAAGTTGGGATGTTTGATTAGCAAATGAACAAGTGCTTTGAATAGTCTGGTATATGATTGAATATAGCCAAACACATGGAGACAGGTGAAGACATGAGTATGCAGAAATGAGTGAGAGCAGACACAGATGCTGTACTGATAAGCACAAACATGTGAAAACATGTAAGGGGGAAGGAAGAACATGTCAGTAGTGAAATTGAATGCAAGATAAAAACTCAAGTACACATCTTTTCGTGATCTGCAGCCTCAAATTTCCTTGTCCATCTATGATCTGTGTTGCAGTAGCAAGCCACAGCTTGAGCTGCTGGCTTAGGCTTTCCAAACTTCAAGCACAGGCCCAAGCCTTGGGCAGGCCATGACCTGGGTCTGGGATCAGCTTGACTTATTTAGGCCTGGCTTCAGCTGGCCTGGGGGCTTGAAGCCGGGCTGGAACATCACTAAAGGCAATGAGTGTGAGTACTAAGAAACATAAGAACAAGTAAGTGGTATACTAACCTCAGTCATGCACTCGAGAGAGACAATGCCTGAGGTATGAAACATGTATAGTAGATAACTATATACTGCAGCAGGTAGATAGGATGAAAAGTTGCTGTTGTTGCACTGCAAGCATGGTATGAGCTAGACATCTGATGTCTGGCATGTAGGTACTGGAATGTAGACTGTCAACATAAGTAAAGTGAAACATATAGGAATGAGACATAGCACTGCAAGATAACATATCAGGCCAATCAACTTGTAAATCCAACAGATATGATCCAATAATAACCACCTATCATTGAGCTATGTGAATACATGTGGTAGTGGTAACTGTGTACCAATCACGAGCATTTGGAGTTTGAGATGTACAGTGCGCACAGGTCATTGTATAACTTGCACACCTCCATTCCTGCTAGCCAATAGTTTGAGCATCAGCTGTTACCAATTGCAGGAATCCTTGTATCCATTGTCAACAATGGACTTCATCATAGACACCATGATGAAGCATCTACTAGCTCAGCTCAGCAGCTTCACAAGGTCACTCCCTGATGGCTGCAGGAAATTGGGATGGCAACATTGCAGCTCGCTGAATGAATACCGCATAGATGTCATTGTTGACATCAGCACAGTCTAGTGAGATGATGGTAGCAACACCCACCCCAAAAGTGTTCACTGGTATCTCACACAGTACCAGCAGGTGTACCTCTTCATTCTGAAAGGCTTTACAGATATGCGATTCTGAGTGACTTGTGAGCAGAATGTGGATCACAGGAAAATCAGGCTTACAAAGAGCCCGTGCAAGGGAAAGAATGAAATCAGTGAGCTTGGGTTCAGACACATCAACAATAAGGCAGACATCTGCACAATCTGAGTTGAGGTTTTTGGAGGGGTTGGAAAAAGAGAGCCTCCATCTGGTACTGACATTGTGTTTTTCATTGTATATCAGAGAAACAAGTGTGTAGAAATAGAAAAAAAATGTGGGGTGTTAATTTACTCAAAAAAGGGTGACTTTGCTCTGTAAACAAAATTGGTAATAAAGTAAAATCTGATTTTTTTTGTCAGCAAATCAAATTTTGACCAAAGTTGACATCAACAGTCAGGAGTTAACAGTTCACAGGTTGATTGATTATGGTAGGTTTACCTGTTTACCTGTTGACTGTTGACTGTTGACTGTTGACTGTTGATGTTGACTTTATTGAAAATTTGATTTGCTGGCAAAAAAAGTCAGATTTTACTTTATTACCAATTTTGTTTACAAAGCAAAGTATATATTATCTTAATGTTTGATCAAACTGATTTCCATCAACTGACATTGTGTTTTTCATTGTATATCAGAGAAACAAAAATATGAAAATAGGAAGAACATTGGGTGTTATAAATTAAAACCTGTCTAGAATGTGATCCAAATGAAAGTACTATGTTGCTTGCATTCACAGACAAAATTTTCTTAGCTTGATTTCAAATACAAAAGAATAAACAAAGACTAATTACAGTTAAAATTTTCTCAACATATGCATATGAGTTTGTGACTTGTTGAGAATGTGGTCGTTATGTGGCCCCATGTAAAAATGACAACAAAATCATGTGACAGAGTAAATGTTATGTTATGTCTGGTCAAAATGTGTAGATATCCTGAGTACAATTTATCTGAAGAAATACAACTCAAACTGATATAAAACAGGAAAATCTAAGCAAATATTTAATTTTTATTATCATTTTCCACTGAAACTAAAGGTGACCAAAGTTTGTCTGAGATCTGGAAACCCCAGGTGAAGTTTTAGGCAGAGGA
The DNA here is from genome assembly GCA_016767475.1 of Suillus weaverae. Lineage (NCBI taxonomy): Eukaryota > Fungi > Basidiomycota > Agaricomycetes > Boletales > Suillaceae > Suillus > Suillus weaverae. Next base: position 32,386 of record MU179385.1, on the reverse strand, counting down.
TCACACTTTTAGGTGCATGATCAGCGGGAAAAATCACAGTCAGAGTGTGACTTAGCTGTTTCCCCAGGATTTAGTGGAAATGTCCTTTTTGGGATGAAATCCTGCCTGTGCCACCCGCCACAACATCAGTTCGACTGTCATCATCATTAACGTTCACCACACACCATGACAATATCCCAACATCTCACATTGCACCTTTTTCAAGTGCCCTTCTTCGAGCCTCGATGGAAGTTGACCCAGACCCTACTAGTAATGCCAACATTGATCCCATTCTCCGTGCACTGTCCAATCACCACACACCATCAGCAGCGCCTGCTGGACTTGGAAATGCAACCCCCCAAGCAGCACAAAATGGTGAGTGTGCCTCCATTCCGCATAAATCTGATATGCACCTTAGGATACTGACACACATCATTGTAGGTCACATTGGACCTATCTGAAATCCTCACACTCGCCATCAATGAGGTGAGTGTTGCATCCCACAGTGGCTGTGGAATGGCTGAAAAACAATGGTGCACAGGACACCCATACACTGTCCCATTGCAAACAACCTGGCACATATTGTGCATTTGCCAGATTTTGTGTGTGCTAACTTGAACTGCAGCAGCAACAGTACTACTACTAGTAACACGATGATCAAGCAACTCCAAAGTTTGTGTCATGAGCAGGGCTTGAGCATGCAAGGGAGGAAGGCCGAACTTGTTGCGTGGCTTGCTGCTGCTGCGCCTCCAAGGTATGTGTGCACGTGCATTGACTGTTTATGTTCCCTTCCTCATCATTTGCCTGGCCCTTGTCCACAGATCTCCTACTCCAGCTGCTGATAATCCGGCCCTGGTACCACCTGCAGCCCCAACCACCAGTGCACCAGATAAGTCCTGCCCTGCCCCACCATCCATCTCTACCGGGAGGCTCAATGATGACATCAATGCACTTGCTGTGCATGATGCAAGCCAGCTTGCTCGCACATTTCAAGATGTGTTTGATGGTGGTGAATGTGGCAATGCTGATGGTCAAGACGATGAAGAATTTGTCACTCAAGCAAGTGGTAAGCACATTCTTTTGTTAACTTGTTAAATTTTCAGCCCAACTTATTGCCCATGTCACTGACAGGGCAGTGCATGGTCACAATCAACAATGCTAAAGTGTGGGTTGACAAGTTCATCATGAACACTCACCGAAAAAGTGGACAGCAGACTGAGAAGAGTGTACTGAATATTTGGAAGGTAAGTCTCGATGAGTATCATCATCAGCTGCTACAATCTCATGTTGTATTACTCAGTGCTGGTTAACGATTGCAATCGCATCTGACCAAGTCCTGGATGTCATCATCAATGCTCACCACATAATCAAGTATCTCAAATATACTGGCACCCGCAAACTACTCACTCGAAGTGGCCATGAGCAAGATTGCATGAACGGATCTCTATCAGCAGTAAACTTCGCTCTCCTTTCTCTTTCAACTTTAGTTTTTCTCATCTACGCCTTCCAGAGCTCCCTCAAGAAGACGATGGCAATGCTCAGTCATGTTCGACAATGTCAAGTAGATGATGAACCATCTCTCAAGCAGGCATGACCTGCATTCACACCACATATATCTGACTTCTATAAGGCACTGATGGTCCAAGCACAGCGCCTTCATCTCAAGCAAGTGTCACCATTGTTTTAGATAGCTTCTCCACTAACTACATCTTCTTATTTTCAGATGTGAAGACTTCAGCATCACCGAAAATACAATTCTTGACTCACACCTTTTCCCAGAACATTTCAAACAAGTGAAGAAGTTCATATTCACCCACCTCACCCAATGTAATGTTTTTTTTTCACATGTTACCGACACATGTCACTTACTGTGTTTGTCCTTTTCAGTGCCATCTATTATAAAGGTTCATCAATGTTGGACATGGCAGTGCACAACGTTGAACCAGGGTGACAAGCTGGTAAGCCTCCCGCTCTCCTTCATCCAGCCTTACAAAATATTCATTCCTGACCACATGACTGCAGATGGGAGAAGGAGTGGCAGTGGGCAATTTTTTTTCAGAGTCTTATCAATGTACCATGAGACCAAGGTTGTGAAACCTGGTGTGAGCATGCAATCTTGCTGAGCCAAGCTTGATTTAATTTACCATGTGATTCTCTACCTGTAGAAGCAGGAACCTGACTATAACTTTGTGCTCCCACACCGTGACCCACTCAAGTGCCCCATTGGAGCCCTCACCATCTCACTCCAATATCAGTTTGAACAGGAGTGTCTGATGGACAAGGTAGCGGGCTGGGACTGGTCTCATCCCAGCTTATGGCATCAGGTCAGCCCCATACACAAATTGGTGGCAGACATGTTAACAAACACCAATGCAGGTCAAACTCTTATTCAGAAAGCACGTCGGACAGCCATCCAGTGGGGATGCACTATGGAAAATGTACACAACAATGTTGGAGCCCACAAGCATCACCTCAAAAATGAAGCTCCACCTTGCTTGCCAGACTATGCCGAGTGTCATGGAGGACATGGGGTCTGTTTATTTTCTTGTTTGTTTTTTGGTATGGCTCATAGCTGACGTTGTCCTGGAGTGTGCATGCAGATGAAGTTGATGCTGTTGGACACTGGGAGGGTAACACACGGCATGAAACCAATGCTGCCAAGATCCTGAAATCCATAAGCTCTAGAATGGTTTCTCGTATAATACCTTATGAACATTCTCTCAAGAAGTGCATGCTCTTGCAGGTTTCTATGTTGGAGAACAGTATAATGTTCCATGGGCCACAACACATGTGCGTACAGAGCTGCAGATGCAGATTTTTCCATTTGTTGAGGATGTGCTCACCAATCTCCGCCAAACATCCAATCCAAACTATGGAACCATCAATTTCCTGGAGCTGTTGCAGCTTCTGCATCCTTACTTTTGGCATGTCAGTGGTGCACAGTATTTGCCTACATGAAAGCTGATTCTGACAGTACTCTCCATCCAGGCAATTGCTGCCATTTATCAATCATTTCTCAACTTTGCGCTACTTAAGTGGCTGAAGATCCTGCAAGGCTCTAGCAGTGCCAAGGCCTTCCTTCAGCAATGGCCAAAGGAGAGGCAGGCTCTCGAGGCCACTGTGCAATCAGCCCTTGCAATCAGTGGTTTGTTTTCTAAGGTAGCCACGCAAAGTGCCTTTGTATCTCTCACGAACAGCCAGTGTCAGTCGGAATCCACAATCAATGCAGTACTCTCCCATTGCAACCAGCTTCTTTGGCGGATGGAGCCACTCTCGCCATTGAAGTACCACCATGGAGCTCCAAGTTGATTCTCATTCATGGCTGCACCTATCATTAGCTGCAACCTTTTGGATTTCCAGCACCAATCCTTTTCCACCAACCTCCCACATCAAACAGCATCATGTGAAGGACCCTGCACACCCAGAGCAACATCTGCCACTGTTGACAGCAGGAATTTTCCTCCAGAGCTGGTGGATGAGTATGCCACCAGTGGTACCCACACTGGCCTCACACAGCAGACTGTGACTGAGGCATGCAGAGCCTCCAAGGACACACCTGCACATCATCTGCAGCCTAGCATGAGCCCAACAACCATAGTTCATGATAGCTGCTCCTTCCATGTATTGCCACTCTCACCAGCAATGCCTCTTGACTTCCATTCAGGTCATGATCTCATCATTCCGTCAGCCAAGGCCTTCTGTGACCCCATCACTGCATCTGCACTACAGTTCCCTCAGTTTATGGCTCAAAACTGCAGCTGGAGCTCCACCTTTGAGATGGCAAAGCAGCCACACCTACTTTGGGCCTGCTGGCATTCCCTCAACCTTGGTGGGTATCACTCCATCAAGCAACTTTGGGTGGCTTGGCATGAGGGCACGATCATTGGTGGTGTTGGCCAAAAGCCACCCCTCCAGCTTATTGAACAAGAGTGGGGAGGAACGAAGAACCATTCAACTCACAAAGGACACTGTCAGACTTGGCAGCCACACAATGACAACAATGTGAGTAGCTGTCATCACTCCACTTTCATGTCAGCATATCCTCACATCTGCAACACTCTTTCCAGGTCAGGCGACAGTGGTCACAATTCATGTTCTTCATCAGGCACATCAACTCCATGATGGATGCTGGCAGTCACGCTTCCGAAGCTGTCTGAATTCTGGATGAGCAGTGTGGTTCAATGTCACTCCCCCAGTTCTATTCCAAATTACAACCAAAGAAGAAACAGGCATGAGGATTACCTTGTGAGCTATATTAGTATTGCCTGCCATGGACTCTGAGGCCACATTTCTACCTCAAACAGTGCTGAACCTTGATCTTTCACCAATTTCTGCACTCCACATCATTTTTTATTGAAGTTTTCATAAATAATTGCCTGCCCACAGTTACCATAAGTATCTTGTAATTGTGTGTATCTAAATGACAGTCTGCTACACTAGGTATATCTGTGTGAGGCTTATGCACCAGTCCTTGAAGCTCCCCAACACTTCCCTCAGCAATGATGATACTACGCCCGCAATGTTTCACACACACACTGCCACGTCATCCGTGCCTAATCTCAATGCCCACCATGTCACTGTGTGCATATACACTCGCTCCCAGCCAGCATAGTCCCACCCTCAGCAACAACACCAGTATCACCCACAAAAGACTCTTCAATTGTCTTGAAGAAATGAACACAATGTGATGTTGTTGTTGGTGGCCCCTGATGGGCCAATGAGTGAGCAGCAGTGCAAACCATAGAGATGAGCAGATTGAAAAGAATATGGAGTGGCAAGATGAGAGAGTAAATATTAAGAAGATGAGATAGGACAAGCTTGAGCATGGATTATCTAGAAGGACTTGATGACAACATCAATGGAGTTTAGTTTGGTTACTTTGAAGCTGAACATAAATTTGGAGGCTTGTTTGTAGATGGGTTCAGAGATTGAGCTGGATAAATGGGGAATTACTGGGGAGCACATTGTGACTCCTTTGAGGACTGTCCAAAGTCTTGAGACCTTAGACTATCCTAATAGTCATATAGCCTTGTCGAAGTTGCCAGACGTCATAGACTTGGATTGACTGACAGCATCCAGGCCGCTCATGACCAACAGATTCAATGCTGTGGTATTTCCCTTTGAGGAATGTTTTGGTGTGAGCGCTGATCCAGGACTTACCCACAAACATATCTCTCTCAACAAGCCAGATCCTCACAAGCCCAGATCTCTCACAAGCCAGATGTCTCAGAAGGTGTCGAGATGAAGGTGTACAAGGGTGAAAGGGATTGAAATGGAGATGTGCCCTGCAAATGTGTGTGACCAGGAACACAAAATGGTGAGCACAAACAGGCAGGACAGGAATCTGGGACTCACCCCTACAGCAGTCATGAACTTCCAATGCCAAGTTGGCTCGATGGGAGGGGGTGGGAACATATGTACCATAACACTGCTGGTGCCCCCCCACCCCAAGTTCAGAAACACCCGAGGGAGAGAAGTCTTCTCCTGTCCACTGAAAAACCATGATCAGAACTGTGATCCACCCTGAGAAAACTGTGACCCTACCTGGTCGAAACCATGATTGAGGGAGAAGAACCATGACTCAGCCATTCCCTGGGACAAGTCCTGACCTGCACGCCACACCAAAGCGTGATCCCACCTCTATGATTCAAACTCCGACCCCAGTCACAATCACAGTTTTTCGCCTGAGAACACACTGGGTTCAACATTTGACCTGTGGGCAAATTGATCCCTGCCCCCAGTGTGAATCAACCTGTATACTGCATGGATCAATTGCAATGCACATCAGTAAATGCGAGTTTGCACAAGGTAGTTTATGAGCCCCAGTGAAAATAGGACCTACTGGGATGTACCACAAACAACCAAAATACTATTTCTATTTTTGTTGTAGACCCAAATATACTGAGATCTTAGTTTCAGTACACATTATGCACAACCTTGCACTTTCCAACACATTGAATGTCCAAACCACTGCAATACAATATGAGATCTTCACACTTTTCATGTCCTTGCAATTATCTCCCTCATGTGTGCAATCAGCCAATGTCAGATCAAACTACCTGGTGGTGCATATGTAGCAAGTACTGCGCCAGCACAAAAACCACTCTCCATTCACAGCCTACATGGTACTGACACCTTCACAAAGCTGCCAGTGACACTGAGAGGATAGCCATTCAAGCTGCCAATGCAGGACTCTCTGATAATTTTCAGGTTACTGTATCTACTAGTGGGCAGTATAATATGCCTGGCACTTCCAAATGTCCTAGGAATGAGCTAGACAGTGCTGAACATGCTTTGCCATCAAAATGCCAATATACTCAGGTATGTAAATACCAATTTTTTCCTTCACTGACTTAGTAAAATCTATTGTCACTATCTGGTGGTAGACATATGAGCATCCCAGCTTTCCCCTGCATGAGCCCCCACCTCACAATGATCCCCCACCTCACAATGAGGCCCTGCTGCAGGAGGCCCCACCACAGGAGGCTCCACCTCAGGAGGCCCTGCCACCACAACACAAGCCTCCACCTCATAGGGACCAACCACAGGAACACCCCAAACGATCTCCTCTTGTGGACCTTGATTTAGATGCACTTGCAGCATCTGCTCAGCTTGACAATCTCAAGCATGACATCTCTCTTATTCAGGCTCTCCAAAACACTACACTTGATGATGGTACAGGACTCAAAGGCAAGAAACTCAAACAACTCTGCAATTCACCACAACAATCGCTCCATATTGACGATCCATCTACCATTCTCACTCTCAGAATGTTTGTGGTACTCGAGCATTCATCTCAAGATACCTATGTGCAGATTCATGAGGCTGTAATTGAGTGTTATCCTGACTCTGATGTTCCGCCCTTTCACCATGTCAAGACAATCCTCGCCGACCTTAATGGAGTGGAGTCTCTCATCAACCACATGTGTATCAACTTGTGCACTGCCTTCATTGGGCCTTATGCAGACTACATATGTGTCCAGAATGTGGTCAGCATCATTTTGACCAGATCAAATTCATGAAGTCCAACAGTCACATCAAGAATCCATGGGCTGTTTTCATACTATTCCAATAGGTCCTCAATTACAAGCTCTTTGGCGCAATCCTGAGAGTGCCAAGAAGATGCACTATCATGAGCAACACACACAAGAGATCTTTGATGAACTTGAATGAAACAATGGTCTTGTAGACACTTATGACAACATCCTTACAGGTAGCACATATCTCAATGCTGTTCAGGATGGCTATATCAAAACCGAAGATATGTTACTCATCATATCTATTGATGGTGCACAGCTGTACGAAAGCAAATCCTCGGACTGCTGGATTTATATCTGGATCATTATTGAGCATTTCCCTGACCAGTGTTACAAGAAGAAGAATGTCCTACCTGGCACTATCATTCTGGGACCCAATAAACCAAAGTTTATCGAATCTTTCCTGTTTCCTGGCTTTCACCATCTCTCTGCTCTTCAGCATGAAGGTCTCACGATTTGGGATGCATCCAGGGATCATACATTCATTTCACGGCTCTTTCTCTTCCTTGCATGTGCCTATGGTCCCAGTCTCATATGCATGAGCAATTTTGTGGGTCACTCCGGCAAGGTCGGTTGTTGTATGCACTGTCCGATCAAAGGTCATCGCAAACCAGGTGCCTCACAATATTATCCTGTGCTTCTGAAGCCACACAACTATAGTGTAGTGGGGTGTGACCACAATGATGTCAATGTCTACAACCTGCCTCTCAGGACCTCTGAAGGCTATGTCCATCAACTGAAACATCTCATGGCATCTCCAAATCAAACTCAATTTGAAAAATGATGCCTCAAGACAGGCATTGTTGGCCCTAGCATTCTCCTTGGCTTACAGCCCCAGCACGTACTTGGAGTCCCTGAGTGTTTTTCATCTGAAATTATGCACTATGCTGGAGCCAATATGGCTTCGTTATACACTGATGTAGAGACTCATCTCTCCCTGGGCTCATAATCACACATATTCCTATGAACCTCGCATCTATCCATCATCCACGCACTAAAGTAGTCATGCGTGACACAACACACTATCACACAACATCATACGCACTCATGCACTCTTTCTAGGTTTGGCGCACTCCCTCCACATGTCCTGTCCAATTGTCCCATAGTTCATAGGTGAGTCTTGGCCTTGCATAACCATAACTAATCATATCTTGTCACTATATGTCATCTATATGCTCATCTCTCATTCCATACATATTAATATTACCTATAGTGCTCCCAATCTGGTACCACACCCTGGGAAAACCGCTTAGCTAGAGTTGCATGTCTAGCGGTTCATTTTATATTACTTACTTCACTTTCCACCATCACCTCAGTACCAGTTAGAATTTGAATTCACTTGATTCTCTGCTCATTCTGAAGTTGGCGCCTAGTCAATAGTCAAACTCATATTCTCTTCGACTTCTCCGAAACCAGTTCTATATCACACTACTCTTATATTCATGCACACTACTTCTATCACATGACTTTCACCCTTTTGCTCTACAACTCACACTCTCGCATGCGCTATAGGAAATCAAGCTCAATTCATCAGCTATCAATTCCCTTCCACACATTAGGAGGAACTTTCTCAGTAGCAATCTCCTTGGGATGACTCTGAACACTCGCACCCAGAGGTTTTACTTAGCCCACTAGTTTCTATTACTTTTACCAAAGTACAACATTCCTCACCCACACTGATCTCTGGCGTGGCACAATGGACTGCAGTGGTACTGACACTTGTGAAAACTGGCCCTGGGTTGTTCTTATAGGAGATACTTGGGAAGAACATGGTTGTGTGGTCACTGCCTGCAAATCTTACTTGCCAGGATCTTTCAATGTTGCCCCTCATGACCCAAACCTCAAGATGAACTCATTTACAAGGCAGTTGAATATATAATGTGGCTGTATTATCTCTGCCCAGCCCTTCTCTATAGAATTCTCCCTGACAATGTCTGGTGAAACTTCTGCAAGTTTGTGACCGCTCTCCGCATCATGAGTCAATATAGAATCACTCCTGCACAAATCACCAAAGCTTGCCAACTATTTGCAGATTGGGAACATGAGTTCAAGCTCCTGTACTACTAGCATCATTTCGACCAGATTCACATGATCCACCCATGTGCTCACCTCTCTAATCACATGGCACTTGAGTGCACATGAGTTGGCTCACCAATATATTCATCTCAATGGACAATGGAACAGACAATTGGAAATCTTGGACAAGAAATCAGGCAGCAATCGGACCCATTCTCAAACCTTACACAACAAGGAATTTGCTGCTGTCAAATAAATGCGCTCAAATCCATGCTTCCCCAGTTTGACCATGCCAAAAAACTCCACCTCATGGCTCATGAGATCTTGGGAATGGTTACATCCTCACAAAAAGTGACAAAAAGCCCATTGTTGTCAATGGCCTTCAATCAGCAGTTATTGCAGACTTTCTAGGTCAACCCTCCCCCAAGGTTTGCTGCTGGGCTTGCCTTCGCTTGCCTAATGGACAGATTGCCAGGTCTGCATGGACAGAGACCCAGAAGTCACCTGAAGATGTTTGCATGGCTCAAAACATCAAAGTTTGATTTTTTTCTTCTCATTTGTTTGATTTTGACCATAATAAACATCAGGTACTCCTACATGGCCAAGAGCATTGTGCAGAAGTACTATACTTTATGCAACTCACCATGGAAAATGACAATCACAACTCCGACAATGAGGAAGATGAAAATAACTGGCACTTTGTGAATGTTGCCCTGGTCACACTATACTCACTTCCCCAACCAGAGTTGTTGGCTCTATCTTATGGTGCTCTCATTTTCTGCATTCATGAAGGTGAAGAAAGTCTTTGTGTTATAGATGTCAACACCATTCAGTCAGTTGTTGGTATGATACCTCACAAGCCCACCCTTCCAAATGGACAAGTAGAAGAGTGGTTCTTCCTTGTGGAGAAGACAGGTTTAGACATTGCATGCTGTGGATTACAAGATGATAATGGTGACATTGATTGATGTAAGTCCTGCACTAGTATGTTCATCCTCCCATCATCTCACCATCTTCATCCTCATCTTAGTATGCTCCCATTCATATGTTTTCAAAGGACTTAGAATGAAATATTACCATTTGGAAGTTTCCAGTGGAGACTGAAATACTCAAGCATCTGGTGTACAAAGGTCTACTCACTACTGCTCACAATGGCCACCACAATGACCGAGTATAATTCCCCCCGTTATGCTCATTCCTCCCTTCTAATCCTCATGATACTACTTATAATGCATTCACATCACCTCTTCTTAATGATCATTGTTCTCTGCCACTGGTATCCAATCCAAATGATTTCCATTGTGATTCTCACTCCAACTGGTCTCAAGGTGTCTTATTGTGAAAGGTATCTGTATATGATGGAAAGAGTGCTCAATTGACATGAAATATGACGCATATGTATATGCAGCAAATGCAAGCCTTACAGGAAACTATTGTATTGCTTCGTGCAGAGAATGCAGTTCTACTGGCCTCTTGAGATTCATACCAGTGAGTTTGGTTATTATCGCCATGAATTACTCAAATATGTACAATTTTCAGAGATGCATATGCCAAACTTGTAGCCTCACTTTGGCTAATTCAAGTCAGAACTCCATCAGAGCCTGGCACCACTATTGAGCATCCTGTCATGCTGCAGCCTATGACATTAACACTCCCTCCTCAGCTCAATAAATCAAACTACCCCAATGTCAGGTTTTGGATGCACAAGAGCTTCAAGGTCTACGACAAGAGTGCAAATGTGCAGTCTACAGACTGTGGTGCATTTCCATTCCTTGAAGATAAGGATGGTCATCTACTATCAGAAGATCACGTTGCTGCCATTGGGCAGGCAATGTGGGCAATCTGGCATGGCTTCAAGTCATGTCATATTGCACCTGTCACTTGGGGGGTGCAAGCTCTGCTGTTAAGAATGAGTTCATTGCAGAGATGGTGAAGGTACATCCTGAGGTGGGATTCTGCGAACACTATTGGAAGATTAATGCATTGGCTACGGCACATTATTTGTCTTGGAAGCAGTCATATTTGACTGACTCTGAGGGGATTCAATCAGAGGCTAAATTGGACAATTTGTCATGCAAAAAACACAAGTCATTGAAAGTGGAAATCTCTGATGACGACTCTGAATGTGCCATGAAGAAGCTCAGGGTTGGTGACTCTGATGACTCCAATGGCAGCATTGTATTGTCACCCACTATCAGTGGCAACTTGATAGACTATGAGACATCAACTTCATCCACCCATGATACCACTGCATCCATGCCCTCTGAATATTCTGCAAGTACAAGTGCATTGGACACAGACCCATCCACTACCACAAACACTTCCAGCTCCAACACTTCCATTAGCATGAACATATCCAAAGACATTTCTATACTTACAAATACATCCAATGATGGCATTCCCACAATTGCAAACTCATCCAATACAGCTACTCTCATATTCACAAACACATCCAACAATGACTCTCCTGCAGCATGCATGTCTACTGCACCGGGTACCATCCCCGATACCATTCCTGACTCTACCGTTCCCAACTCTACCATTCCCGATGCCATTCCTGATGCAAAGTGCACAGCGAGGATTGTTATTAAGAATCCTCTGTATGCTTTTTTACTACTGGGTTTATGTGTCTGATGATTGTTTTGTATAGTGCAGCATTCATGAATAGTAATGTGACTCCAATGATGACTCTGGCAGTTTCTACTATGGCTGTCTCAGATCCTCCTACTACCATCCCCCTTGCCATACCTGCATCAAACTCAGGCTCCAGTGAGCCGAAGCCTGTGGCACCATCAGGACCCATGATTGCAAAGAAGATGCGGCCAGGTAACACAAAGAATGGCAGGCATGTCCTAGCTGAGTAGCTCTAGCGTTTATTCCGACTTGACTCAAACATTTCTAACCAGCTTGACAGGAACATTTGTGTGCATCAGTGGTTGAAGCAAACAAATCTGTCAGGCTCTTCTGCAGAATTCAAGACATACTGGGACTGCTTGAGTGCCGAACAGATATTGGTATGTTTTCAAAAACATTACTGACTTGACACTAACAAATACTGTCAGAAATATAGTGCAGAGTGTGCACAATTGGTGAGTACTA
>MU179384.1:53767-105261 GCA_016767475.1 Suillus weaverae | reverse complement strand
GCCATAAATTAAGCCCTACGATAGGGTTAGGGTCTCAAGCACTGAGCCATCACCCTGGCAGTCCTACGATCCTCTATCAACCCTAACTCCAGTAGATAGAGATGCACAATAGCAGGAGGTACAGGCGGTGGCACCTGCCCAAACCTCGCCGACATCTTCAGCTGACTCTTGTAGTATTTACATAGCGTAGATATTGGTCGGGAAATTTGATGAGGTCAAGTCGGAAAATGGTCTGCTTACACTTGTGGCCTTCCCACGATCTCTCAAAATTCGCGGCACGTCGACTTTGGGTGGGGTTTACTGTATGACGCGGGTTTGAGTACGATTATACTAATTATCTGTCTCGGAATAGGGTAGGACTATTTTGTCGTTTCCGCAGTGAGTGCCGCGTCAAAATAGCTACGCCCAGTACCTACTACTTAGTACATCATTAAAGGTCACGTTTGGTGCGCACAGCCTCGGCTGAGTCGGCTCCTCGTTGTTATCCAAATATTTTTCCTCATCGTTCACCGCAGCGTGCTGCAACACTTCCTCATCGTTGAGCACGACATAATCGATCGTACGTCGTCGTGTCTTTCACCGATGGTCCACCGTCCGCCAGACTCTCGTCTCCTGTCCAACCTCATTGCACACGAAAAGGAGTATACGAAACATCTATCCGCTCTTTTCCCCATATCACATACTGCTCTCGCATCTCTTTCTGCATTCGCGGCTGCCTCTCCTTCAGCTATACCTGGTTCTTCAGTCTCTCTAGCACAAACTATTGGGACCATCGTTGATATCCTCTCTGGCGCGGATGATGCTCTTCAGCTCTACAATCAGGCAGTCGAGAACTGGAGCGACCAACTTGGCCACTTGATAAAGCTCGAGGAAGACATAGCGGCTATTCTCCGTGACAGGGAAATTCTGTCCGTCCTAACTTTTTCTCTACCAGCTCTCCGTTAACCTCCATTTCAGGGTAACTCGGCTAATCAAAGTTTCCAAATCCTCCAAGACCACACGGGATCCTCGCTCATCACTGGTTCTATCATCTGGTTCTACCTCATTTACCTCACTCCCTTCTACCAATTCTACGTTACATGGCTCTTCGAACACCAAACTTCTGAAAGCTCAAGAGGAGCTACGCGCATGTGAGGCTCATTTGGCTACTAAAGAGCTGGAGTTAGAAGCACTTCGGGTCAGCATAGTTAGAGAAGGCCTCGGCGCTCGCTGTCGGGCTCTTGTTGATTGTGGGTGGGCTTGGGGCGAAATGGGCAAGGAAGGTCTTCGGGCGTTACAGTGTCTTAATGCTTCGAGTTCTGATGGTCAAGGTGTGCTACTATACTGTTCTTTTTCTCGGGTTACCTATTCACAAGCGTGATGCGCACGCATCATCCAGTTCCAGAACCATCCTCAACGTCATTTTCATCGCATTCGCATTCGCCCTCCACGTCCATCACTCTTCCCAAACAAAAACTTTTACCTTCTCCCGCGCTGCCTTCTCGTGTTTCACGGGGCCCAATATCATACTCCTCCGACATTTCCTCCCTCACACCTTCTCAAAGTGCTTCGCAACAGCACGATGGGCCCTCTCGTGGGACTAGCCAAGAAGGCGCGCTTCCTGATCATCCCAGCTCCAATGGTCATGAAGAGGTGACAATCAATATCCCTCCTGCGCACGCCATCTCAGAACTTACCATGCCCACTGGTGTCCATTCTCCGTTCCCTCTCAGAGCTCCCTTACCTGAGAGTTCAACAGACCTCGAGGCCCCTCCCCTCCCACGCAGTAGCAGCACACAACAGATCCGCCGTCCATTATCCAGACGCATCACCGAGGTAGACGAGAATGAGTACAAGGAGGGGCCTGCTGTCGTAGCAAACTCCTACTTCACATCCTCTAACGGCGCTCGCAGTGCAGACAATAGCAGTGAAGAAACTCAAGGTCCCTTAGAGGTCGTCGAGAACGATCCATTCAAACAACAGAAGCGCTTCTCTCTTCGTCACGATAAACTTCCAGATGCTGTTGAGCGCACACCCGAGCATAACGGTAAACAGCGAGAGCGTAAGCCATCCATGAGTTTCTTCGGCTCTCTGCGCGGTTTATTCAAGACCTCGCACAAGGACCAAACTCGCGTGGAATGGAGTGACGCCACAGAATCCCCGCATGGGAGTACAAGCAACAAAGGGAAGAAGGGCTGGTCTACACGAACAGATGCAAACCTGAAGGCTTCCAGATCTCAAGACAGCTCAGAGTCTGAGCCTGATAAGGTACTCAAGCCCCCTCTGCCTCCAGGAGGTGCGAAGTTGCGCAAGGGCCGGTCACAGACGACAGCTCTCGCATCATCCAGTGGATGGCAGACTGACGGACCCCCTTCTGCAAGTCCACGCACAAGCGTCAGGCGGAAAAAGAAGAAGTCAGTTGCAGAGCTAAAGGGTAAGGACGGCGGGTATACAGATGGCGAGCTTGACGCAAATGATTCAGCTCCTTCTGGCCTTCCATCTCGGAGTCAGTCGGAGGTTGTTACTCGACGTCCATCTGTAAAGCAGCAGACAAACCCAACCTCCAGCCTCCAGGCTCAACCGCTCGATCTTTCACGTGCCTCCTCACTCTCAACGCGAAATAGCGTCAGATCGGCTCCAAATCAGGGAGTAGCCACGTCGCAACATCGCAGAGCAACTATAGACCTCTCCGGCAAGCTTGATAACACCAATGGGGAAGCTCCTCGTGAATCTTATCCGCGACGGTCAGCCTCCCTCACATATGGTGCTGCCCCTCAACACCTGGGGAATTCTCCTGGTTCTGCGAAATCGAGATCCAAGCGTACACCCAAAGCAGGGACCATACATCCTCTTCCAGCGAACGGCACCACCAGTGTGAGTCTTATGAGCATCGTTGAGGATGTCGCACGACAGAACCGCAATGGCCGGGGTGCTACAGCTACGGGCTTATTGAGTCCACCTCCAAGCACAGCGAAACTTGAGGTCCCGCGTGCCCCTATACCAGGTGTCCCTACCAATGCATCGTCGCCCTTCAAACTCTCAGATGATCGGCTTCCTATCCGCTCAGGATCCTTGGACATTCCCCGCGCACCGGGGTCAGTTTTTTCTGCATCTCAGTCCTTCCCGGTTGTTTTGGGCGCACAAGCAACAGCGAGACCCAAATACGAAACCCCGCCTCGTCGCCCGTCTATAGGAACAGGGAGTGGTCCAGCTTCAGCTTCTGGAAGCGAATCCAGAAAGACCTCCCGACCAGCTGTGTCGCCTCTTCGTTCGGCTCTTCGAAATTCCAGCCGGACACCATCACCCAGCCCAGCTCAATTATCAGAGATACGAAAGCGAGGAGCTGATGTGCGCGCTGAGGAGGATGATAAACCTCGTGGACGGACACCAGAACGGGAGGACCCTGAGGAGCGCACTCCAAGACCAGCTCGACCTGGGCAGGCTAGTGAACTGAATGATATCTCGATAAGAGATTCAGTTTCGATGACATCAATATCATCGTATAGAACGGCGGACGAAAGTCCTATCGAGGGGGAGTCAGCTCCCCCGGCTCCGCAGCATGACACTGAGTCATCTACAGTCTCCACTGAAACACCGACAAGACGGAAGAGTGTTCGGGTATCTCTTCAACCGACATTCTCTCCTACTCCGCCTGCTCTGGAAGATGATGAAGCCCGTGGCCGTTACCCCTGGAGCTCGACGAAGGACTGTAACAATCACGATGAATCCAGCGAACTCGTTGTATGGCAAGACTCGAGCGACGAAGATGAGGAGTACAGCCGTGCACGGAAACTGCTTAGTAGAGCCGATAAGAAAGATAAAGGGAAGAAGAAGAATGTATAGCCTGTTACCGCAGTCCAAGTTCAAACACGGATGCTCGAAGTCGTTGCATACCTTTTGGCTCTTGATCGACATTTGTTCTTCAAGTTCTTTATCATCTTCAGCGATTCATTCACGGTCCTTGGTTAATTGTTACATACGTCACATATAATTTTTAGATTTTGAGCCTCTTACTCTACATATTCTGGATACTATGACTGGATCATCGCCTTTCGCATTTGCGCTCAGTGAGGAACCGGATTAGGTAAAGAAGCAGTACAAACACCGACAATCTCTGCTCGCCGTCCCGTCCACACAAGGTTTCCTCCTTGTCTTCGCCACTTCCTCACTGAGTTTATCTCACCCACGTTATCCGCGTTTCCCGATCTTTATTCACGTTATTTGTACAATCTTTACTCGCTACCATGGCTGAAGAGCAGCAGCAAAATTCTCAAGGACAGGAAGACTTTAAGCTTGAGGATAACGCGCCAATTAATGTCAAGGTACGAAAATCGATGACATCGCATCAATTGACGCGACTTCCCATATTACAACGGATCGAAAATCTGATCTTCTCCCCTAGGTTGTAAGCTCGACTGGGGACGAGGTTTTCTTCAAAATCAAGCGCAACACCAAGTTGAGCAAGCTTCAAGGCGCTTATGCTACTAAAGTCGGCAAGGATGTGGGCAGCATTCGGTGAGTAAAATTTCCCAACTTGTCTTTCTAGAAGTTGGGCAGGTGGTTTGTTCTTGGCAGCGTAAACTATGTTTGTTCCTTATTTGCTGAACGACCCTTTATCAGATTTTTGTATGACGGATCGAGAATCAACGACGATGATACGCCTGCAAGCCTCGACATGGAGGACAACGGTGAGTCTTTTCACTCTGTCGTATATTTGTCTGTTTCTGAAATTACTCCTATCTAGATACGATCGATGTGATGGTAGAACGTGCGCACTCTTCTAGTTTCTTTGTTGCATTCCTAATTTTTGATCTCGTTATCCTCTTTTTGGATATGCAGAGGTTGGCGGTTCATCTCCTGCATATTTGTACAGTCGTCGTCCATAATTGTAACATTACCGTTTATTCGCTTTCCTTGTCAATCTCACAAACATCCATATGCATCGACCGAGCGCTGGCGAGTAATGCGTCCACTTCTCTCAAATTTTCTTGCTCAGAAAACCAGCATACGTTGTCCTCTTCCTTGAGTGCCGCAGAATATATACCCCACCCGAAGTTGAATGGTTATTACAGGCTTTTAGTTGTAAAAGTTCGAATCCATGAGGATGACATTGAGCTAGAAGGACAAGAGTACCAACAGTAGTAGAATTAAACGGTCTCGCGCGGGAATAAGTGTGAAAACGTAGCTCCAGTGTTGAATTACGGAATGAAGAAATGTCAAGTTGCGGGTCATGATGTGGGGGAATGTGAATAGATGATGTCAAATAAGTAGCATGCAAAAATCTCAGAAAACGAGGAAAGTTCATGCAGGTCTCCACTCAGTGCCTGGCCTGTCAACCATGTGCGACACTTCTTGCCAACTCGCTGGGTGTTCACTTGACGCTGAGGTGCCTATTGTAGCAGGAGCCGTTATAAACGACTGAGCCGCAGTACTGATGTCGGGTCGGCTATCATCGATTTGCCCTCCATACGGACGCCCGGGGATATCTAATCGCTCGACCTCTCGCTCGCGGGAGGTAGGACGAGCAGTGAGACGAGAGGTAGTAGCCTCCGAAAGTGCAGAAATAGAGGGGGTCGAGATGGAGGGGTTTGAGGAAGCCTCTCTCAGACGGGACCCAGAGCTTTGCCCCATAGGTGGCTTCACTCCGAAAGTATAATTCTCGTTGCTGCTGTGAACCCCCTCTGACCCACTACGTGAGCGAGAGTCTGATGAGTACACCGTGTCCTCCTCAAGACGAGCCATAGACGAATTTGCACGAGAGCGCATGGACTGGACAAGATCCAACGACGATCGTGAGGCGGCTCCGATGCTGTGTATGAGTGACTGCGCCCGCGAACGAGCGGCTGAACCGGCACGGGAACGCGACGAACCCGATTGAGAGCCAGATCGAGAGCCAGATCGAGAACGTCCAGATTGTGAACGTCCAGAATCTGAGCGATGACCACGACGGCGACGGCTGCTGACCATCGATGATTTCGGGCTGCGAGGACCAACTCCGAGGAGACCAACACTATCCTCGCCTTCCGCAGCTTCATGGGGACCCTCAGGCACAGGCTGCTCCATCATCTGAGGCTCATCATCCTGGTCTTCTGCCTCTTCCTCATCGTCTTCCCCATCTTCCTCTGCCTCATCATCATCGTCAGCCTCTTCACTAAGGAAGGATTCATAACCGCCGCCACCAAAAGTTTCTGTATGGTCGCTGTCGACACGAATTCTGGTAGGAGCAGTGTACACGATCGGAGAGGGAGACGATAACACTGGAACAGTCCCTGCACGAGCGCGACCACGACCTGGTTGGGGATGGCGAGGGGGCATAGGTATCGGGCTGCCATATCCGGAACTAGGACTAGACAAGCCCGAGCTCATGCCGTGCGAATTGGGAGACTCAGATGAGGTATCACGATTGCCGGTGGATTGTGTAGAATTTGAGGTTCGCGACTCCGTTGAGCGGGTATTCGTTGATGGATGTGTCTTAGGAGTCGAGTGTGTACCAGTCGTCGAAGAAACTGAACCTCCACGGCCAGGACGGCGAAGTTGGAATGGGTAACGAGATGATACCGGCTGTCCAAGACTGGACATCGAACCGGACGTGCGTGGCGGAGCTTCACTGTTATCTTCGACCTCGATCTCGATCTCGCCCTCACCCTCAGCCTCCTCGTCTGACTCCTCTTCTTCATTGTTATGATGATCCTCTTCATCATCTTGTCCTGGACGCTCTGAGCCGCTAGTGGGTGGTGATCGACGTTTTTCCTTCCTGGAACCAGGGGAAGGCGGGAAAGGAATTTGATCTTTGGATGACACTTGGGCACCATAGCCAGTGAACGGATACGGAAGCTTGAGCAGGGGCGCTGAAGGACCAGTCATCTCCTTGTCCTTCGATGATCTCTTTACAACCTTGGGGATGATCTCGGACAGCTCCGGCGGAGGCGCTGGCGCCTCACCAGACTCCTCCCTTGGAAAGGCAAAAAGATCTTCCGAAAGCGCACCGCGCCTTGCTAGTGGTGGCACAGAAGGCAAACCGACAGCCGCAAGCACCTGCTCAACTTCAAACGGTGGGGAGGTTTCCAGGCCTAGCGGTCCTGGTTCATCCTTCTTTGCGGTACCAGACCACCGTGCAGGAGGCTTCACCGTCAAGCAAAAATCATAGGCTTCTTGGATACGTAGACGCGTACAAGTTCTCCAGCTCCACGGGAGAGCATCCACTTCAGAGGCACCGTCAGTGTTGTAGTTGGATACAGACTTCTCGCGATCTTCTTCCTCCCATCTGTAGCGTGGCCCACAGAGTCCGGCGCAACCCTGGCCGCTAAGAATCCACAGGCCAATCCTTTTCGTGTTATAAAAAAAATCAGAAGAGACCAAAATATATTTGCCTGTGATCGCTCACCAGCTGAGGAATAGCACAAGGACACGCCACGCCGTCCAAGCGGCATTGGCAATAAGAATGCCACGTGCGTAAGCCGTTAATGTGCCATCAGGCGCATTGAAGTAAGTTCCATCACGACGATTGAAGCCAGCTTCGAGCATAGCAATATAATCAGGAGAAGCAGATGTATATGCGAGTAGCAAAGCCAGGGAGAGCCCTGCTCGAGGTAGCAGAAGCGCGACAGTGGGCAGGTTCTGCGAGTAAAACCAGAACGTTTCCGCAATGCCATCGCGAAGACTACCATTTTCGCCAAAGAAAGCCGAGAAGCGGATGTACTGCATGAAGCAGAAGTTCGTGTAGGACGTCATGGAAGCGAGGTTGAAAGCAGCCGAAGAAAGATATAGTGGTGTGATGAGCGGTCGCTCTATATCGTTTTTAGTCTTGAACATAACTTGTTTTGAAATAGTACTCACTAACACGCCATCGGCGCCAGAAGGAGTAGACAAGTTCGTATAGAACAAAAACCATAGTGATCCAAGCCAGCCAACAAGCTATGTACGCTGCAGCACCGAGTGCCCAATTCTTGCCCGAACCTGGCACGCCTGGTGCGGAAGGATTAGGAAATCTGGCGATCCTGCGGAATGATAAAATCAGACTGCGCCTACTAATCCTTAAGCGAGATATGAACATACTGCAAGATTATAAATACAGCATTGAAGTCGAAGAATGTTTGCACAGGAATGTGGTAGAAAGTCATGAGAGGAAGCAAGTAAAAGTAAAGACGAGTTAGGGCAGAAGGGTTCCGAAGCAGTTCCGGGTGAAGACCAGTTGAGCGAAACTTGGGTGCTTGAGAGTGCTCCTGTGTTTTAACAGCTGGTAGGACTAGAGTTCCGCTCAAGCCAGTAGTCGTAGCACGCGACCAGACTCGAGGACGTAGAGGGTTGCTCTGCGGAGTCTGGTCTGTGATATCCCGGCGATTATACGGATTAGCGCTAGCCTGCGCATTGTCCTGAAGGCTCACAACACGTACGGAACGTGGTGTAGCCTTTCGACCACCCGAGAACGTCTCGGGTGGGGGAGGCTCGAACATTCCAACGGAGGAGTGGAACGTTGATGCTGGTGGAGGCGGCGGAGGCCTCCTTGGGAGCCACGAGGGATAACCTTCTGAGCCTTCTGATATTCTCGGGTGAGTAGAAGAAGAGGGGCGTTCAGAGACGTAGCCTCTGTTTGGGGAATCCCCAGGCGCAGATGCGCTTAGAGGAGACTCGGAAGACGTGCTGGGCTGCAGTCGTGACATATCGTTAATAAAATGGAAATATCATGCAATGTGTGAAATAATAAGCGAGTTCGTGAAGACGTAGCAGAATATAAGTTGGTGTCGCGTTAGAGAATTTATTTTTTTTGTGGTTAGTTGAATATTAGAAAACGGAATGTGTTCAGAGGATGCGAGGCAAGATGCGGAGGGAGATGTTAAGATAAAAGTCCCCAAGCTGGCGATATACCAGAGAGATCTAAAGGAACAGGCAAGCCTCGTGTTCCAGTTCCAAGTACACGATTAAGAGCCTCGTGTTTGAACCAAAAGGTGGGAAGAAGGCGCGCACAAATCCAACACGCGCTGCCCTGAAAAACTAAATCTCCTGCCCCCCCAAAAAGGAAACCGAACAAGAATGCTTCCGCTTACCAGATCTTTACGGAATCAAATCGGACCTTAGTGATAGCCAATATTGGCTGCGAACCTTCGGACGAATAAAAAAGAAAAAGAACGTTGGGGAACGAGAGGACGCGAAAAGCTTTCGCTGGAAATACTGGCAGCTGCCTGCGCTGCGGGAAACAAGTGACTGCGGACCAAGCTAGTGACAGTGATGGTGGTACGGGAGAGAGTTGTGTATTCGTGTGTTTCCGATGTCACCTAAATGTCACCGTCGTTGCTAGGCGGGAGACACGAAGAACAACAGAAACAATATATAATTGATAACGTAGCTCGTACTTCACTACAGGTGTTTAATCTAATCAATACAATAACTTTAACACCGAGGCTGGCTTTCTTATGACTCCCTCAAAGTGAAGTGCAAGACGTCAGAACCCTCTCCATACACTTCTTCCCAATCGAAGTCACTCTGCTGGTTCTCCTTACCAAACGCTTCCAAGAGTTTCCCAGCTTCCTCTCCGCCGTTAACTATTGCGCGAGCCGAGTCACAGAACTTCCCCCTGCCCCCCTGGCCATATATACGTGATTCATCACTGGAAAGAAATGTGCCGATATGACGGAACGTGAGACTGATGCGCTCTCCGTTCATGAATTGTTCCTCTGCGGACTTCAGATGGATTGGACGTCTGTCATGGTTAATTGCGTGCAACCATTTCGCATTCGTGCCGAGACCAAGGACAAACATTGAATTATGAGGCAGTGGAATTTTCTGTGATGGCCGTGGGGTAGCCGCCTCTTGCACCCCATCTCGTTTCAATCGAAGCGTCATCACTCGCTGAGCGCCCAAACTGACGTTGGCTATTTTCGATCCACGCACGACATCGATCGTCTTGTCAGAGTGCTCCGAGATGTAGTCCGCACCACTACGATAGTGTTGAATCAAGACATGGTTCACGGGGTGATCAAGAACTTTTTCCACATGCTCGCGGATGGTAGCTACCGTCGGGGAAAACCGTCGAAGCGGAGGGGACTCATCTGCAGGATGTCGGTAAATCGGGAAGCTGAAGTTCAACAGTATCAGCTGATCGAAAATGCGGCGAGGATAAAAATACTTGGCACCTTCCATCATCTGTGATCTCCCCCTCGACCGCCACGCGCCTCGGTACCTCACCACCTGAACGCCCAACTATGTCAGGGCTTGGGTAACACGAGAGGGTAGCATGAGAACATACCACGATGATACATAACATTCCAATCAACCTCGTCTATCATCTGCTTGAACGCCGTGTCACATAATTCAGGGGGAAGCAGGTCAAGCACAAGACTAGAGTCTCCTTCTCCAATCTTGTCACCCACACCAAGACTTGAGGGCGGTGTCTGCTTCCTGATACTAAAAATGACTAACTTTCCTTGTGTCCTATTATGTGAACACGTACATCTCTATTGTGCGCCCTTTGAAGTGCTCGGGACTTGAAAGTGCTGATAGCGGTCTGATAGGAGGATATATGAATGCGCTGAAGGTGGCTGACCTGCAAGAGATGATCGAGTTAGTGATAATAAAGGATGGATGATCTGACTTCAGTACTAGTACCAAGTAATATTAATAAACATAATAAAACATACAAATTCGATGATCTTGCATTATGTAATATTATATGCTCAATGAATTGGTGGTTAGTTGTGACTCAACAATTGAACAAATCCCGTTCACTGCCGCTAGAAGTCTCTGAAAGTTAGCCTGCTGGAACACAACAACACGAAATAGCGTCATCTCAACTATCCCAAGTTGTGTATAGGTCGAAGCGCCCGTTGTCCCCAACCTTACTGCGGTGCTTGCCTGGAACTCCAAAGGCCTAACATGTTGTATTCGAGGTACTTTTTGTTCTTTTCTTGAATCCATGCCTATTATCTGTGTGACGGAGTCCCGTGATGGACAATACGTATGTATGTTCGAGGTACAGGTTGTTGTCCTCACGGCGATAAAGGTTCACGAGAGATCGTGACACTGATGAGGCACGGTATGGAGTGTGCCTGCGGTACTCATATAAGACGGTGTCCTGACTTTGTGGAAAGGCGCGGAAAGGGTGAGTAAACATCAGTCTACTTTAATCAGACCTGGAAAACATATAGGACAACCGTTTTATTCAATCGTCGATGCCGATCAACTGCGGCCACTTCATCGTTCATGCTCCTGGACTGTCTCAAGCTTTGTAGAAGTTCCGCGAAAGTATCCAGAGGCCATACTCGGCCACTTAATCAGTCTAATCACGTCCGAACATCACCGGTGACTACACGGGTTTGTTCGTGTTGTATCTGTCCAAGAATAACAATAACCTGCGCACTTGTTACTTCACGCGAGGTATGAATTAGCAATCCCCTTACAGATGGGATATTTACATACAATCTCAACTGCAGGGCTCGGCAGCCTTCGTGGCAATCACCCCTGGATCATAATGGACTGCCATACGTTGGAGTTGACGAACTTCAGCGCTAGGTAGTGATCTTTAAAGATTATGTATTTTCGATACTCCCCCCACACCATCATGATTGCTACTGAAGGAAATCAGCCTTATATAAATTTGCACCGTTATCAACTCCCACAGTCGACTCTGGCCCGCGTAAGGTAAGCAACTGCTTCTTGGGAGGATAGCTCCTCGAGTTCCGAGATGCTAACCGTATGCCTTCTCACAACTGTCTCAGTTCTAGGCAACGCAAGCTGGTGTTCCGACAACCAGAGACACCATCTGACTTCGAGACTTCCGTAGTCAAAAATGGTGCCATTGACGTCTCTTGCCTCAATTCAATTACTCGGCGTACTATGTACTCGGGAGAGCGTCATCACCACCGTCATCAACATGATGGGTCCTCCAAGAGGACGTGCAGGCTCAGCTGTCCGATTCACTGCAAAGCATGATTTGAATGCCGTTGCCTGAAATGCTTACGGGTCCGTGTAGATGTTGTCTAACGGCCTGCTCTCTTACTTTAGTTTCAGACATAATTAAACTGTACGAAGGATACTCGACCTTTGTTCTCCAGGAGGGCTGGTTGGTGTTTCTGGTGGATGTGATTCGGCTGCATATGAAAGTTGGTAATCTGACCTCAACTATGCAGATGCGATTCTACTAGTCGTACCTTGACCCAACGTCGTGTTGCATAAAAGCTTGAAGTCGAACGGCAGCTAATACGTTCTCATATGCCTAACAAGTAGTGAAAGGTTTAGGTATTAACTAGAACTAGTAAAGCTTTACCGGCAACTCCGTTCGGCAATTCGATTATGATCGGCCAATTAAGATCGACATCGATGAATGGATATCACGCGTGTCTATTTTACTATTTCACTTTAGAAAGTAAATATAACAAAAGAACATTACAAGGAACATTACAAGGAACACGGAGTACAGCTTACTTCATATCAATGCTACAATCTCCGGTGATAACTCATCCCAAGCAAGTAAAAAAATATCAGTAATACAGTCACAACATTACTTTGTGACGCAAGGTGGCAATTATTGTCAAAAAAGGCGAACGACAGTGACGTGGTGAGAATCGCTGCAGGCTATCCATCTCAACGTAGCATAATTTAGGACGATACGCGCTGAAGCGTACCGGTAGAAGTCGGTTGAAAGGAGGATGATGGCTTCTGCATGTCTGCAGGATTGCCGGCTGGGTATTGTTGGGGCGGACGACCATTGATTAGGACAGGTGGCTGGCTCAATATTGGTGCCAAAGACGCTGCCTCTTGCTGCTCCAACCGTCGCTTTTTGGTCCGCGGAGAAACGCCCCCATCCTGTACCTCTTGGTCATTAGTGGCACTACGCTTCTTCTCTACATTGCCGCCAAACTCAAAAGGCGCCCTAAACCGGGAGAAGGGTCTGGCAATCGTCGCCAGCACTTGTTCGGCGGTAATCTCCTGAAACCTCATTCTCCACGTCTTAGCAAGTGCTTCCCGTTTGGGTTTGGGAAGGTTGTATGCGCGCCATGGGTAATGCGGTCGTTTGTCATAGGCTTCAAGTGCTTCCCTGTCTTTATCACTCCATCGTTCCTCTTCCTCTTCTCTCTTAAGCCAGCCAATATCAAGCAAGCGACGCGTTATTTTTCCTGGAAGACATGGCCGCATCATAGAGGGGTGCGAGATTATGGTCTCGTACGTGTTCCATGCCTGTAGCGGATCAAAGAGCTCGACAGCGC
Source organism: Suillus weaverae (assembly GCA_016767475.1). Lineage (NCBI taxonomy): Eukaryota > Fungi > Basidiomycota > Agaricomycetes > Boletales > Suillaceae > Suillus > Suillus weaverae. Next base: position 92,083 of record MU179384.1, on the reverse strand, counting down.
GCTGCGGAATGCAAACAGCCTCGTGCGCAAAATCGCGAACTTTTATTCCCATTTGCTGGATTTCTTCTACAATTTCCTCTTGTGTGAGGTCCAGGGGGATGATTTCGGTGGGAGCAGGAGACGGAGCTGATGAACGAGAAGGCTACGCAGGAAATTAAAATTTGCCATTTCTACAATCGGTGGGTGTGACTCACTGGTTCTTGGGGCTCCGACGGGGGTTCGCTCGACAACACCGGTGTTGAGATGTCGAGTGTGGTCTCACTTTGGGTTTGTCCGCCAAACAATACGTCCTGACTAGATTCTCCTATACGATGAGAGCCTGTACGGGGGAGTGCGTCCTCCGACGTAGGAGCGGCGTACTGAATCGGATCACTGGCGGGCATACTTGTTCGTAGGTCGAAATCGAGTTCGAGGGGGTCGTGTGCTTGGGAAGACGGCATGGCAAATAATACGATACCAGGTGAATTTAATGTCCAGAAAGTGCGGACACTTTATACATCCACAAAATTCGGTGTGATGAATTCAATTGTGTTGTTGTCAATGTCAAATCAAATTGTCAATGGTAGAATTCTTGTGGCAATTGTCAAGCGGCAATTCCCGGCAGACATGTAGAGGTCCGAACAAACAATGTTGTGTCTGTCTTTTAGAGGTCAAGTCCTGAGGCCTGAGGCCTGAGGCCTGAGGCTTGATTGACGATTACAATAGAGCTTGGTCTCACATTTTTTATTGAGCAGAAGTGGAGCAGTTTGAGTAATTTTTGGTACCCCTAATTAATGACTACTGGACGCGACACGTCGCGTCGCGTCAACGCGGGTCCATCAACAATCCATGAGCATCTGAGAAATTCCAACAGAGGGTGCAACGGCTGTGGCTGACGCAGCTGTATGATTCAGTGTTCAATTCAGGTGTTACAGCGAGCGGCTTGCCACGTAAACGCAGAAATTAGCCAATAAAACGGCCGATACGAGCATCGACTGTCAAGATACCTTGCAGGTCGATGGGCATGCTATAAAGCCTAACTGCAAATGGTAGATACGGACCGCCAGATCATTTTTCGTCTTGCACATTGATGATGATGATGAACAAGCAGTTCGACATGAGAGTGCCCCCTCAGGCCACGAGGACGATCCAACGTGAGGCTGCCGTCCAAGGAAAAGCCAACCTTGGCGGTACATCGTCAGAACTTCAGAAGTAGTGATAAAAATGACACGAATTACATAGACTGTGTGCCAGTGCGTCCTATGATTCCACGAATTCGAAGTGTACAGTTCGCACGATGCGATAGTGTTTTATTCCTGAAGGCCTGAATTTTGCCTCCATTGCAATACGACAGGTCACTGACATAGTCCATCAAGAATATTGGTACCAACGAGGGGGTCCATCCTTCAACAACTTTTTGAAAGCTGTATATTTTTCTTCCGACGGCGAGTTGGCTGGTAAGCCTTCGTGAGGATCGCTTGCGGCGAAGGCAATGCACCAAAAGGTCCTGTCTTTGGCGATCTTTAATCGATGCAATTGCGTGTAGCCATAGATACCCATTAGTGCTGTGATGTCCCTCGTTGTCAAACGGATTATCTCCCGCGCATCTTGGGGGGGCTCATAAACCAAATCCATACCGTGCTGGTCCCTGGAGCCAGTTGTCTCCCCTCAGGTACAGCAGCACAGAACTTCACCATGACCTCGATGCTAGAAGAAGAGTTAGAATACAGAAAGAAAGTTGATGCAAGTGCGCGCTTACTTGTAGTCTCCCGCAGTCAGACTTTACATAGGCCCTTGATAGAACGAAGATGGTCGTTCCTTGCTCGCTTGGTTTATATGGCTTGGCATGTGAGAAGGCACGTGAACAGCGACATATGTAGATGGTACGCGGCGCGTCTCTATGTCTCATGCTATTGTGCAGTTTTCAAAGTTATATTCAGGACCGTCCAGACGGTCCCCGAAGCCTGCATTGGCACTGGACACGTCGTTCAGTCATTGTCATAAGCATAAGAAGAAAGCTAAGAATTTGGACATCAACGTATCATTGCTACTTAACAGAATTACTCCGGTAATGCTCAGATCTTATCTCAAACGGCAAACGGACCTGGACCAAGCCAACACGAAAGTCAATGACAATTAAGGGTATATCATTGTCTCTGGAAAATAGGTATTACATTGTGCTCGTGGCCGAAAATTTGTATGATCCACGACAGCGTGCTCACATTCTGAATGAAGCGGATCAGGCTGTCTACTCCTTCTTGGCCTCCCTCTCCTGCTTCCTGAGTGCCCTTCTCCTGATATCCCTATGCAGCGAATGGGTATAAGCAATAAACCGAGTCTTCCATCCGACGACGTGTATCGCGTAATCGAGGAGCGCGTGGCTCCAGAACGCCGTGAGCGTGCCTGGGCGCCCAGTGAGTGCTGCGCCGCAGGAGAAGCCGATTTTGGAGAGGCATGCGCGCACGTAGGATGCGGGGCTGGGGATTAACGCAGATGTACGTCGGATATTGGACATCTTGGAAACCTGCAAAAGACAAGTAGAGGATGTGGTGAGATTTGATGACTCGGAGACGGAATGGATGTTACGCACGACAAAGTAGGTGTTGAGGTGTTGGACGACAACCCCATGGGACCGAACCTCGTCTGCGAGGGCGCTGGTGAAGGTTTCAAGGAACGCCTTAGTACCGCTGTATGTTGCCAACATTGGAGAAGGTACGAGACCCGCGAAGGAGCCGAGGTTGAGGACCAACCCACGTTTCCTGAGTTCATTCGCATTGAAGCAATAGAAATGAGACACAACTTAGGTAGCTCACCGCTGAATCATACCAGGGAGAACTGCATGTGTGACGCGGACTGTCGCATTCACGTTGATGGCAACAATGTCAAGATTTTCTTCTTCCACAGTTTCAGCAAAATAAGTGGGCATGGCGTGAGATTTTCCGACGTTGTTCACTATGCTGAGTTAAAGCAGAAGGCTTATTAAGGGTGCTACTAGGCACGCACCGAGGACACCAATATCGAGAGTATGAAGGAGAGCTTTCAGGCCATTATATTTGAGGTCGTCATTTTGTGCAAAGTCGATAAGATAGATCTTGGTTTCAACTGCAGATTTTGTTTTCGTAGCTAGAAGAGTTGTGAGGGTTTAAAAAACACTGATATGAAGAACTCGTACCAATCTCGACTGCCACGTCGTTCAACATCTTGTCATTCCGTGCGACGAGCAAGACGTTGAACCCCGCTGAACCTAGCTGAATTGCAAACTCCCTCCCAATGCCATCTGAAGCACCCGTAACGACTGGAATGAATGAGTGAGATTTGCACGTCAGCAGAAGTCGCTAAACCAACCTGCCCATGCTCCTTGCTTAGCACCAAACTTCTTGAGCTGCGGTAAGGCAGGTCAGGTTCACAGGAAGGCTAAAGACGCGTATTCTATGATCCACATACATGTGTCCCAGAAAGAATGAAGGTCTGAAAGAAGACGACAAGAGTTTTGAATATAAAACGTGCAAATGTTAGAGCACCAAGAGAGAGCAGAAGTGCATACTGCCAAGAACAGGTATTGACTGTTATGCGAGTTCAGAAGCGGTTGTTATATCATAGAAAATACACCGACCTTGATCAAGAAGCCAAGTTTTGAGTGCAGTCTGAGAGTCCATCGTCCGCGTGTTCATGTTAAGACTTACTGACGTCGAAATGTGCGTTGCTTAGACTATAATTAGTAAGCAAATATTTTTTCAAAAAAAACCCGGTCTCGCTGTGGCTTGAGCGCTCATGAGCGATCACTGTACGTGATACTATGCCAGTACTTGCCAGCCGCGCCGCCGCGGACCATAATGCAAGTTGATCAAGACTCAAGTACTTGCATGCATGATCAAGCTCAAGAGCGCACATGGCACACCACGATTCACGAATCTCTTGATCATTTCGAATTTCCGCTTCTCCCTTACAGCCCTGCTGGCCATGTCCTTCATCTTTATTTTGTCAAAATCATGCCAGTTACATGGTTTCTCACTGGGTAAGTCGATCGTTTGCCTGTGCAGCGCCTGCAGTCCCTTATCTTATACATATTAATATTAGTTGCGCCTGGTGCATCCTGGGGAATCAGCCTTGAACTTACCAGGTAGCTCCTGTGTTGCCACCTGCCCCTCTCCTGCCACAGCCCTTAGCCTTGATGCCCTCAAATCCGGGTGTTCAATGGTTTCTGAGCTTCTCATCGGCACTGGGCTGGACTACATCGTTAATAACGCTGCGATCTTTTGCTGTGCTAGCTTTTACAGGTCGTATGGTGATTCTGGCACTGCAGAACCATGGCAGAGACTTGCCATTTAGCTTCGATCCAGCTGTGCTTGCAGAGACGATCAAGTGCAATGTCACAGGTCCAGCACTGGCTACATGCTTCCTTCTCCCAGCCATCGAGAATAATAGCCGCAAAGCTCTTGCCAGCATCAACAAAGATCTCGGGCCCGAATGAACCAGCTACAATCTCAGTAAGGTGGGACTTAACTTGCTTGTAGGCGATCTCTTCGTCGATTGCTTTTTGCTAGAATACTGACTGTTATATTTTATTTCCACGAATGAATTCTTTTGCGTCGTTCTGTGACCTATTGGTCTATGCTTTCTCTTACCATTCATTGCCGCTGATCGGCCATGCAACAGACACATAAACAAATGCGTGATCGTCCCCACTTTATCCCCATCTTCATGGACCGCGGTTAGGTAAAGACAGACATAGGCGACAAGGGTGCGGTGATCGAACACCATGTCTCTGTGACGGGCATTCTGAACATCGTGACGAAACTGACCAAAGCTGACGCGGGCAAGTTTTACAATTATTTGGGGAAGCAGAATCCGGATATTCTTTGCGAAGTTGTATAGCCATCGATATAAATCTCTATGCTGTGAGTGGTAGTGCAGGAAGTATGAGCTTTTTAGGGCTTTGGCGCATTCCTCATCCGCATCCGTCATAGCTCCTGCCTTCGTACTAAAGGCTCTGCTCGCTTCGATTGCACTTTCAATCTGATATGCAAAGCTGTGACTCTTTTGCGATCCGAACCAAATCGAAGAAGTTCCGTGAGGGTCGCTGCCAGCGCATTATCGTATCACCGCCATCCTAATATGCCCTTGGTCCAATGGCAACGTAATAAGCCTCCGCACCAAACCCGCACGTTATTCACTTTTGCCATCTAATCGAACATGCAGTTCGCATTGCCCACCTCACCGATCACACGTGTTGATGGTTCTTCTGTCACAGAGCCTCAACATCAAGACCGCCGTATCTCTTCGAATACGATGAGATGACCTAGATATGATGGTTTGCGCTCGATAGGTTTACATGTCTGATTCCGTGCTGGCTTATACGATCGACAGACTTGGAGTGTGTCCCAAAGCACCCGTGATGCTCGGGCACGCGGTTGGGGCATGGCGGCCTCAAATCTGCGTGACGTGGCTCTTACTACTTCCCCAGCATGCGTTTGGTGCGTGTTGGTCTTGTATTGATCCATTCATCAATTTTCCTCCCGCAGCCGCCCGATATGCTGTTGTTGATCTCTTCAAATGACCTGTTAGCCCAGCAAAAGATAAGTCGGCGGACTCAGATAGACAGAAGCAGCAGCATCCAGGGGTTCTCGCAAGACATTCTTCCATTTCGCGCATGTGCGCCTCCTGTTTTATTGTCTGCATGCTTCAACTGGATGCGATATTGTGTCAGGGAAATGACCGCGTGTCGCCCATTAACTCGGTTCGGTAGATCTGATGGCCGTGTGCACTGGGGAGGTTTAAAGCGACCTGGGGGAGGATTGGCCCACGTTGGACCTCTACATTTAATTTTTTCTCCCCTCCCAGCTAGTCTACCAACCGCACTAACGACTTGCAATGCCTGATGTTCATGGCGTCCTTATCATCGCCCGCAACGGCGACCGCACGGAGTTTTACCAAGATCCGTATACCTACGAGCCCTCTTACACCGAGTCCACACCTCTCGGCGCTGTATGTCTACTTCATTCTCCGCGCATCCTACCTAATATACGACTTTAGGTAGAATCACATCAGCTTGGCTGCTATCTGCGCTCGACATACTTGAACCCCTCTTCCCCGTCGCACATCCAAGGCATCCATGCTGACCTTGTGCAGAACGATCAAGTGGTTGTGCATGCCAAGGCTGGCGGGGAAGGCACTGCGATCTTTGATAGTGCCATAGCCGTCCTGCAAGGCCTCTTCCCGCCAAATTCGAACAACGTGATCGACCTTGCTAACGGGACGAAGGTCGTCACTCCACTCGGGGGTTACCAGTATATTCCAGTCGAAATGGCCCCAAGCGGCGTTGACCGCGCGCTCGAGCCCTGGACTGAGTGTCCGGTGAGTTAGGTACCACTAGGGGTCTGCGGAAGGCTGATTCGTGTGGTACTAAGGCATTCGAGCAACACGTCAAGAGTGTGTATGCATCTGAGGGATTCAAGGAGACTGGGAAATCTGCAGGACACTTCTTTGGTGTCGTTCGCGACTACGTATTCGGGAGGCCGACGACTTTTGAAAACGCTGTACGTACTCTTCTGTTTCGCCCTTACTCGTGCTGATTGCCCTATGACAGTGGAATGTATGTAACATGCAGCATTCTCGTGGACATGTTAATGGTGTGATATTTCATGTAGATCTATGACTTCATGAACTCGCAACTTACGCACAATCAAACCTATGCGTACCGTCTTCCCCCGACTTTGATTGAGCAGGCCCACGGATATGCTGACTACCACGAAAACGCGATCTTCTCGGACAAGGAAATGGGTGGAATTGGAAATAGTGCGTTTCACTGCCTCGTGTGGTTTGCAACTAATCTCCTGCTTAGTTGCTGGTCGTACTATCCTTCACACCATTCTTCACACCCTTCAACGCATCACTTTTGACGAGGACCCCCTCAGGTTGCTTCTCCTTGAGACGAGTTACCAGCCATTCATTTCACTATTTCACATGATGGAGATGGTCAACGAGCACCCTCAGCTCGCTGCTATTCGTGAGTATTCTACTTCAGGCAACCTTACAGTGACTCAATATTTGCATCACTACAGCAAACCATGCATCCGCCCTTGCCTTCGAGCTTCTTCGTGGACCTCCACCTGAACTCCGCGAATTCCTCCGTGTCAAGTTCAAGAACGGGACCAACGAGGATTTCCAGACTTATCCCATCTTCGGTCACAAAGGAGACATCGCGGTAACAGAATTCTTGTATCGCCTTGAGGTAAATTTCGCGCACGTCGTGTTTGGCTCGCACTCATACGTTTTCCAGAACTTTGCTATCTCGAGCCAAAAACAATGGGAATCTGCGTGTGGAGTCCATAGTAGCGGCTACTTCAACATCACGTCAGCAGCTGAGAACACAAACACGCTGCTTGCTGCTACCTTCTCAGCATTCTTGCTCCTTGCCATGTTTGCTCTGTCGTGGTTCAAGCGCAGGCAGAGCACATATGTTCCTGTTCGTGAAGTGGTGGGTCACTTTAATCTATGCTGTGCTCTGTTGACTTACAGATACGGCCTGTAGCATGTTGTTAACCACGAGAAGGGGAGACTTTTGCCATGAGTTTGGTGTGAGGCGGATAGGTGATTTGGGCGTGGTTTTGTTGTATCATATCGTTTGAGTAGCGTTGCATTTGTTTAGATCAACAGTCTTTGTTTGCATGGACTATGTTTCTTAACGATTTTAAATTCCTGCGGGAGATTAGGAGCCTGCACGTCGCTACGTAGTCGATTTGAAGGGGAGATGGTCTGAAGAACTAGCGGCCACGTGTATCGTGTCTCACATCAAACATTCGAAATTCAATATCGATTCAGCCTCGTCTTAAAATATTTGCAAAACCCAATTCAAACGCACTCTCGAAAGCGAGAACACGACGTCGCAGCAGACCCCGCCATTGTCATTCAGTGCGCTCTACATTACTTTCAGTTCCTGGCATTACATTTCAATTACTATCGCAAGTATCATATGACCTCCTCACGCAGTACGTTATACTCTAACTCATTCATTGAAAACGCAGTCAATCATGCCGATCTCTTTTCGTCTCTTCTCTTCTCCACAGAAACACCTTTCGATCTCAGAAAAGACCAGCTTCAGGTTTTCATCGAGCCGCTCCTTCCTTCGTGCAGCAGACAACAAGTAACACAGCGAGCTCCCCAGTGCTGACGGCGGTAGACCACCGGCGATGACTGTTAGCAATCGTCTACTTGCATGCCATTCAGTTCCTGCAGCAGGTCCACATCGACCATCCCAGCAGCACGAAGGATATCCTCTCGTGGATCCTCAATGTCGCTCACGAAGTCTGTTAGTACCCGGAGGCGACTTGTCAGCCAAATAATTTGCAGAATGCCAGCGCTGTCGATAGGCATTGTATTTTTCCGCCCATGCATCCCGTGTGTTATGTGCATGGATAGTGCCAACATAACCAGAGAGCAGGTGAACGCAAACGCAAGCTAGATCTTTTGGTCAGTGACACACAATTGCCACATGCAACAGAATTCTTACGGGCCATAAGTTTATCTGTACGATTTAATGCTTAGCGATGAAATCCACCCATGAATGATTTTGGACCTTACACCAAGGTGCCATTGCAGAAGCTGCTGTGAGATGGTAGTGTTTTTGTTTTTCCGATTAAACCCACCACCGTCAGCGCCGAGCTGTCCGGCTTTTACCCGCAGTATATCAGCTAACCGTTTCTGCACAGATCAATCGGAAGTTGCTACATACCTGTCCATAGAAGTGCAGCATAAGCCCTTGATAGAGCCGATTCAAATTGATCACGACTGCACAGAACCTTTTTCGGATTTGGCGGAGCGTGAGGCAGGACAGAGAAGCCAAAATATGTGTGGAATGAATTCGTCAGTGAGCGAAAGTCGACATCTATTCCAATCTGCTGCATAAAAAACCTGACAAGATGATTAGCAGGGAATGAACATTACTACGAGCTGTGCATAAATTACACTTCCAAAAGAGATAATCCATAACATGATGCTTGGTCCTGATTCATGCACCAGCCAGCGGGATGTTGTGCGCCGCTTGCGAAAGGAGAAACAAGCTATTAAGTACCGAAAATTATATGATTAGATCTCGACCAGTTCATTAATGGTAGAAATTTACCCATTTTTCATGATGCAATGTACTTGCTGATGGCGGTGACCAAATATCCCATTTGGGTTCTTCCTCCAGCATTGACCACGCCTCCCATTCGCCAGAAGCATTCGGCCCATGGGACGGGGAAAGACCCAGTAGTTGATTGGTTTGTACATCAACAGTGGCGACATGGGGTTGAACATCAATAGTGCACGCCACTATGTGGACGTCGTACATGCTATAAGTCAGGGGAGGCTGGGGACTACCTATAGTCATGTTCAGATCACATTTATGCGTGACAAAGCTCAAGCATCTTACCTATGAAGGACGTCGGAGGATATCCCCAATACACGTGTTGAACTGTTTCGTCGGCGGATAAATTGCTCGAATTCACAGCGGTCGAGACTATGAAAGCAACAGTCGGCTATGACAATACAGTTACTTAGCGATATATCCAAACTTCAGGAAGATTGACTTGTACTCCTGGAAAGAACAAGGAGATGGCAGGATTGATTGTAACCTGGTCTGGGTCTAGTAATAGATGTTGAATGAATCTATTCCAAGAACAAGGAAGAAAAAATACATACATGGATGCACGAATCTAGCTCTGAATTTCACGGTGTGATCGAGCTCTGAGATTGGCGGGTTGAGTGTATAGTATCCAAAGTTATCAGCATTTATTTCAGGAGAATAGTTTAACATCGAATTGCGAACTAATCCACAATTCGCTCCGAAAGATGACGCATTGACGATGGCGTGGCCAGATATATCGGTGGGCTGAATGATGTCATACAAAGTGGCACCGTAGAGTCCTATATCCTGAAGATTGGAAAATCGGCCTAACGTAGGAACCAATGCACTGACGGATTGCCACCGGATTGCCATCATGTCTACGTCTGGACTAGGCCAGTAAGACAATTTCGTAGCGGGTATATCCACAGTGGCGTTGAATGTTTGCAATTGAATGATGGAGGACGAAACCACGTGAAGGGAAAAAACACAGGCAAGATAGGCCGTTATGGATAATACGCTCCACCATGATGCAGAGATAGTTGATTGCCGCCAAAGGCACTCCAGCGCAGAACCAAGGCCCCTCCATGCGTCCACTGTGTCATGAAGAACGGTTACGGTCTGGCGTCGTGTCATGTTCTTGAGGAGTGTCAATCGTTGCATTAGGTAAATGAGTATCGTGCAAAAGATCTGAAGGGTGCACAATGTTGGTCCAAGAAAATAGTAGATATGTTGTGATTACTTACCACGTAAAACGCCTGTGACGATACACTCAATATAGTGACCCAGATTTCATTACCAGATGTTATTGGGACGACTAGACGGTGCTCGATACCCGAAATGTTGAGCACAAAAATAACAACGTGGAGGAGGGCAAGAATGATGTGCAGGAGAGTGCATAGAATGGCAAGCACTGGCTTCTTCCCAGATTCCTGTCGCTGCTTAATGACTGCCGATGATGAATCCAATTGGTGATCTGCAATCGTTTATGTGAAAGAAATGGATATTATGTTACATGAGAGTACCTGACGATGTAGTGCTACTATGTGTTTGTACTCGTTCGAGCTTCATAGAACACGTGTGACGGGTAGCTACGGGGTGCAAGGAAATGCCATCAAGATCTTGCTGTGGCCTTGCGAAGACGTTGGGCAGTAGGAGAGAGGTCATGGGGTGTGAAAGGACATTGTACAAACCCATTCGTACTGCTATAAGAGACTGGTTAGGACTGCAGTTTCACATACCTTAAGTTTCTTGCCGGTCTCTGGCCGGACTTGGAGTCATGGCAGCGAGGTAATCGCAACGGGTCTCTTGGCATCATTATAGGAGTCTACATGAAGAGGTTTCGCCAAAACTCCGTCCACTTCTGATCTAGGGTCGTAGGGAAGTGCAGAGCATAAACCTATGCATGGGGAGGACAAAACTTGCCAAGATCTGAGTGGGGCGGTGTGAATTCAGAATCACTCACCATGCACATAGCCATAGGATTGGAGCATCACTCACTGTAGTCTGTGACTTGGATGAGTGTGGGAGTGGGAGATCTGGATTTTCATTGGCAGATCATGATTGTTCATGCTATTATAAACATGCTGTGGTTGTGGTAACTGCCTTGGCAATTAAAATTGTGGAAACACCCATCATGTAGATCCGAATGATCGATCTGATCCCAGACAGCTCAGAAACTGAGTTTAACTTCCGAGACTCACTAGTAGAGGCTAGTACCGTTCACGCGCACGATTGAGTCAGTGGCGGCACGGCTTCGCAACGCGCTGGGAAAAGATGAGATGACCTCACCGATTGCCTATGAAATTATGAATAAATTGTGTTTGCACCTATAGGTAATCATCACTTACTACAACCATTACAACCAACAATAATTTAATCACGTGCAAGGCAGTTACATTCGCGACATCATGATGCCAAAGTACTCTTTGAATCCATTGCAAGGATTAAACCTTCCGTGGTTGTTATATATTCATGTTCCCATCTGTCTACCCCTCATGTTCTTTTCTCTGTTACCTAACGTGAACACGAAGCCACAGGGCAACCATGACTCCATGTCATTGCAGCCAATTGGAAACACTTCGAGTTCTTCTGCACATGAACGAATACCAACAAACACTCACCTGCCCGCCAGTAATACTACGAGTCCAACTCTCGTCTCAGCGACTGCCTATCCATTGCTGTCCCCACAAAAGCCGCACAAGTCAACGAAATCGGTATCGGTATTTCTGTGCGTGATTATGCACGGATTTCTTGTTCTTCTCCATCTTGTTCTCTTGGCGCTAAGCATTTTGGGCGTCGAGCACCGCCTTGTCACATCCGAGAATGGTGCATGGATGCCAGCGTTAGGCGCATCGACAGAGGCCTTTTATGCGGTGAGGCTGCTTGTTCATTCAAATGAGACTTCATTGACCTTGAATTATAAAGCTGTATTGCACGATACTAGTTTACCTGGTGCAACGTCTGACACTCTACAGGAACTTGATTCAGCATCAACAATTGACCATCCTCCACGACAATGTTAACGCGTGGAGTGGCCTTGGTTCTGCATTGCAGTGTCTCTGGCAGCAATCAAGCACTACTGGATCATTGTGGTGGATTACGTCTATCACCATCTATCTGGGATGTGTATTCGCGCTTCATGTGGCTTCATCATCCATAGCGCAACTGCAGACATTTAGCGTAACCACAAACATATCGGCAACAACGTTCTCCCACTGGCCTAGTCCAAATGTCGATATGATGGGGCTTCAGTGGCACACCATTAGTGCCATTGTTCCCTCTCTAGGCCATTTTACCAGTTCATCGAACGCGGGACTTAATGGTACCACACTGTATGACACTGTTCAAGCAGATGGCGCCACAGGACACGCTTCTGTAGATGCAACTACTTTTCGAGCGGAGTGTGGGTTACTCCATAATTCTGAGTTGAGCTACACCCCACGGCTGAATGCCAATCAATTCGGAGACTACGTGATCGGGCCTCAAGTTTCAGGCCAAGAGCAGACCATGAAATGGTCGGCCAGGCTGGTACCTCCTTGTTGGTGTTTCCTCCCTCACTTGCAGGAGCTGCATCTTACATCTCAGTAGACCAGGATCAGTTGGCAGTCAGTTCAGCTATGTCTGTCCTTTTTCCTGGAGTATGTATATCTCAATTTTTGCTTGCTTGTACATGGCTCTTTGAGCGACTCATGCTACCTTTAGCCTACCATCGCATTCATAATTCCTATGTCCATCGACATTGATAACTCCCTAAAATCAGCAACCGTACAACACATGAACTGGGAATATCAACAAGTCCCGCTATTCGGTATGTGCTCGCGCTACCCCCAGCCCCGCTCGCTAATGGTCACGACAGACAGTCCTCAAGCTCCGATCATCTCGACTGTGCTTGATGCTCATTTTATAGCTTGTAACATATATGCCGAACACCAGACAGCGACAGTTGATATGGAAACAGGCCAATTACTGACATTCTCGCCGCCCCCAGTTCTATCTCCTTCGGACTGGGAGGCATGGACAGCACCCAAGGGAGACAATAATTGGGATATCTGGTCGCCGCCAGGAGTAGGTCAGTATAAGCATCATCATGCAAAATGGGTTAGCAAATGTTTTATTATTGATTGTGACCTTTGTGTGCTGAACACATTCAAGTTTGTATCTCCATTCAACTCTGGAGCTATGCACCCTGTAAAGATCTGTATGACTCAAAGTCGAGCAACTTGTAATAAAATTTCTCTCCTCGAGCTGTAAGACAACTATGTTGAGGGCTATCTTTACAAACTAACACCTCGCCTCTCAGGTATTTTATGAAAGAAATTGGTTTAGATGTGGTTTTGGATGGGCAAGCCTCCGGGCCACCACCTCCATCTGGTCCAAAGAAGGTTCTTTGCAGTCGCCGCCAATTCGAATCTAGTCTCTCTAAGATCTTCGCATCGTTGTTGTGGACGGGTAAAGTGTTTTATTTTCACGCATACAAGACTTGAACGACGTGCAGGCGCAAAACTCGGCTCCGATGCTGGTGGCTTTGACCCAACACCAGGCAGCACTGTCGTTTCTCGGCAGGTCATAAAATGGCATCTCAGCGTAGGTACTTCATCATACAAAGCATTCAATTCCGCCGACCTGCGTTTCAGATCAATTCGTGGCCTGTAAGATCTCAATTGAAAACTAGCTTGACCAGGCTTGACTGAAGAGATGCAGTTGATAATTGCGTTGACCGCTTCGTTGACCATGTTGGCCCTCTCGATCTGCATGTCAGGGGGCATACTACATCGGCAGAAAAACAAGACACCCATAGATAGTGCTGGCATTCTCCAGATCATCTGGCTGACAAACCGTCTCCGCGTGCTGAAAGACCTCATGAGTACGGTGGATGATCCAAGAGAAGATGTTCTTCGTTCTGCTGGGATGTTGGAAGTAGATCTATTACAGGAGTTAAACAGGCAGGCATAGGCATTGTTGCTAGGTAGGCCCATCGAATTCTTGGCAGCAAGACTGACCGGCTGATCGTGTGGTTGCTTGAATTCAACGAAAGGTGCTACGAACGATACCATGGAGAATGACTTGCAGGGGCCAGGGCAGCATCCTACTTGTACGAGTTCCGTGCCGCACCCCAAACAAGCGTCCCCATCTCATGGCAGGACAGGGTACCCTGCTGCATCTATATCATTAGTTCAGTGTATGCGCATCCTCTAATATTTCCATAGATGTCTCATTTCCACCCATCGATAGTATCTCTCACCTTACATCCATCGTATTGTGGTGGCAGTAATGATTGCGTCAAGGACAACTCCATGTTGGCTGGCGCGTCGTATCTATTAAATTCACTGCCGCCCATGTAAATGGAGCCAGAGAAATAAGGAACACGAAGTAAGGAACGCAGGCAAGGCTACAAGACATTCTGAATCAAATAGCAGTTCTTCCCTCCGAAACTGCAAGTCTTGCGCGAAGTTGCTCAAATGCCTGGGCCGCAAACAATTGAATAGATATATACTCTGAAAATAGCCCACCTGTGCTGGCTCGTCTGCGGACCTCTGCCGAAAGCCCATCAACGAACGAAAAAAAAAAATACTGAGAATAAGTAGCCCACCTGTACTCAGCGAACCCGCTCATCTGCAGCTTGCTGCCGAAAAACAAGTATGGTCAACAAACGGAGACTTATTTTCTAAGAATAGCCCACCTCTGCTTCCGCGAACCCTTCTTATCGACTCTGCAAAGACCATTACCATCGATGAAAAATGCCACTGATACTTGTCTTGTAAAAATTATTCACCATTCCACAGGTCGTCATATGAGCTGCTTGATGCCGAGTCGATAAGAGATTGAACAAAGAGCACAAAAATAGATACAATTCACATACATCCTACATATATTGTCCTTGTCCTGAGCTTTCCTCGATACCCGCAACGACAACACCCTTTCTCAGCATCCTCTCCTCGCCGTCATGTCTTCTCCGCCAAGCGCCCGTTCACTATAGCCTCTCACCAAGATCTCATTCACACGCTCCAAGCTCTGGGCCGCAGCAAGAATCGCGACCATAGTGGGTGTGGGCGAGATCGTGGGTTGCGAGGTGCTGGAGGCTAGAGTCATTGAAACAGAGGTCTTCTGTCCTGCATGCACGAGATGGTCAGGATATGAGGGAAACGGGAGCATTGGTGAAGTCTCAGTCTCTCTATTCGTTTCTCTCCGCCTCCCTTTCCTGGATCTACTCTGACTCTTGCGTTTCTTGAGTTTCTTTGCAGAGGAAGGGAGCGGGAAGAGCGAAATGTCTGGGGAAGTAACATATGCACTCTGATTTGCGTTCGAATCTTTGGGCGATCCCAGTTTGGCCTTCGCCTTGGTCTTTGAGCTCAAGGGGCTTTCGTAAGCCCCTGCAACCATTGCTTTGGACGTTGGAGAAGAGCGCGAGACCAGTTTTGGGCTTAAATTCGCAAGCGTAGCAAAACTGAGCGCGCCACATGAGGTAGAGGTGAAGAGCAGTGCGGCTTCGAGGGGGGGAGACATCAGGAACGGGGGACTAAGTGGGAGAACGGAAGAGTCGATTTTCGGAATCGAGGTGCTGTGCTCCACCGATTTGGGCTCAGATTCCGTTCTTTGTTCGAGGTCCTGCTGCTTACGCTCTTTATATGGTCTCTTGTGCGTCGAAGTGGATACAGCAGATCGCGGCATCGGTGATGGGGATCGCGGGATTTGTGAAGGAGATCGTACAATGCACGGTGTGGATGGAGAAGATTTAGCCGGGGAGGGAGACGAGAGCAACGGTACGGCTTTGTTCTTCCAACGAGGCGTCCAGAATTGACTGACTTTCGATACGGGGGTCTGTGGAGTGTCCGTCATCGGTGCATAACCAGTATCCTGGTCGCCAGTGGTCTTGTATTTGCGGGACTTGTCATCCCCATATCTCGTGCCCCCAGGGGTCTCAACTGCCCCTTCAGGCGTGTCCAACCACACCCTCACAGGCCGCTGCACCTCTCCTCCTACACTACCCTCAAGTGAGCGCAGTGGAACATCCACCGCACTGCTCCTTCCCCCGTGGGGAGTCGTACTGTTCAAAGGATTTGCGGGGTCGACGTTTGGAGCTAGCATGGGGATCGAGTTGAGGCGGGGGTGGTTACTTGGGGAGGAATCATGCGTCCTGACCGCAGCATAATGTCTGCCATTAGCCAAGGTCGAGCGATTTAAAATCCTCTGGAACATGCTGCGTCGAGACTGGCCTGCCTCTGCCCTTTCTGCATCATATATGCGCGAAGAAGAAGCGCTATGCGTCCACGTGAATGGGTCGCCGTGATCAGAGCCCCCAGTCCCAGCTGAATTGAACTGACTTGCACCCATAAGGAATGGTGTGCAGAGAGGTTTGGTCACAGTACCACCACCGGTGACTGGATCACGCATTTGCGTGGGGAAGAGGTACCGCGTGCCATGTACCGTGGTTTTGCTGGGTGTGCCCGCTGCAAAGAGCGTAACTTCCTCCATGCTCCTGTTGCGAGTAGAGTATGGTCCGGAGCGTTCCACATCGTCAACGCCGCCATCGCCCTCATCAGGGGGCGCAGGTGCATAAGCCGGACCAGGTTCAAGACTAATCCTACTCCCGCTGCCGGTCGTCCTGCCACCTAGTCCACACACGCCAGAACCCGCATCACCGAGTTGCCGGAACTTCCACCATAGACTCACGGCGCCCACCCCAAGTAAAATACCTAACACTGCGAAGAGTGGCGATAGAAAGATGACATTGAGGTGCTGGTGGTAGGAAATTTTTGTGACATCATGAGGCAGAGTCGTATTGAGAGGAGGGAGGGCGGTGATAGAAATTATGGTAGCTGTGTTTGCGCTTGCCTCAGTAGATGCGGGGGTAATGATAGCGGTAGGGCTGCCTACAGATATTGGATCCAAAGGTGTAGAGGAAGTGGGATACGACGATGAGGTGAGACCGTTGTCCTGACGTTCATATGCAAGAGCATAATTAATATTCCAACGAGTCAAAGTCCCATCTCCGCTCGATTGTGGGGCATGTTCATTTCCCATCATGCACGCTCACCAGCCAACGCTGGGATACAGTTGCAATATATGATCTGGGCCGAGGACAAGAACCGAGACGCGACTTTCTACGCCAAGGGCGCTGAGGTCAGCGGTAGGTGCGTCAAGGGAAAGGCCGGCAGCAAGAAAGGTGGCCCGTCGAACCAGATGGGAAGCGGGAGAATATGATGCGCCTGTGACGCCTGAACGCTTTGTCTTGCGCCAAAAAGTCCTTGGGCGGACTGTGCGATAAGTATTTGTATCAGAAAACAAGTTAACAGGAAGAGAAGACTCACAAAGAGGAGGTGCTGGTCGCGAGAGCTCACGCGTGTATGTAGATGTGGCTGTAAACGTAGAGAACACGCGTTGTGGGGGAGGCTTGACAGGTTCAGAGAAAGAAAGCTGTCTGGGTGGGGCAGACTGCGAACGGGAAATGCTTGACTGGTTTCGATGCCCTCTGAATGAGCGCCGGGGCGGCAAAAGTAAAGCTTCGTCAAAGGTTCGCACTTCGACGGGCGAAGAAGGTGCTGTCGAAGGATCTGCTGTCTCAAGAGTAACCATGACTGGTGATGCGAATTCAGGCTGGCTGCGGCGAGCAAGATTCAGGCTGAAACCAAGTGCGGACTGAGGTCTTGAATAAAGTGGAGTCGGTGAAACGAGCACGGTAACATCTGCCATAGTTTGAATTGAAAGGAGCGACGAGGTAGAACTCTGCAAGATAAGTTAGCTTGAGAGCCCACAATTAAATAAATTTAAGTTGTGTCCAAATATAGAAGGTCCTGTAGTTCGCTTAGCATTTGAGCTTGAATACAATTGTCAGACTCAGAGTGCTCATTCAGTACTCAAGACTTCTTAGGCCATCGGCGTCGACGTCAACAAGCAAAGCATTCAGCCTAATATTCGCCCACCTTCACAAAACCCATCATGATGACAAGCGGTAAAACCAGTGCAACCCAACGATAGACACTACGTTAAGGCACCAACATTACCGCTCTTGCTAGATGCCCTTTGACATGGAGAAAATGAGGTCGGGTGAATCTTATTGATATGGCATCTGACGCCTGAATTAATCATACAATTTGCAGCGCAGACGGTCATCTCGTAAACATCCAAGAACACTTCATTGGATATATCATAAACGATCCAATCCGCTTGATTCACCTCGATGCAAAGCAACTCGTAGTAGACCGCAGCTTCATCAGGGGATATTTTCAACAGCGTGTAGACGAGTTTACAGAAACTGCCCTACGTGACATTGACGGCTACCGTCAGGTGGCTGCTAGATCCCCATACATGCGATATGTTATTCTGTCCCATCAATGGGTGAACGGCGAGGACTTGTCGTATGAGGATATGATAAAGAGCGACTGTATGATGTGGGTATGAAAAGGCTCGAAGGTCACCTGTGAAGAAGCCAGATCCAATAGTTTGGAGTTTGCATGGGTGGATACGTCACGGTGTTGCATCAATGTTGAAGAGCAGCACGGAATTGGACAAGTTGCTTCGGTCGATGTTTTGATGGTGCCAAAACTCTAGGTCCATCTTGCGTAGATGACTATCCCCAGTGATAAGGCAGAAAATGAATGTTTGCAGAAGGAATGGACCCTCCAGGATCGATCAATACATTGCCCCACGGACGGTAAAGTTCTTCAACAAAAATTTAGACTCCGTCGACGGACCGGAATCGTTCTTGACGGTTCCTCCTCCTCAGCTACATATCATGTGGACCAGCGCATGACATGGGCAGCGGCATGTACAATGACACGTGAAGAAGATGCTGCATATTGTTTGTTGGGAATATCAGAACTTGCTTTATCAGATTGATGCATCTGCATCAACGCTCAAATTGTGTGGTGATTCTACCCAACACCCTCTTCTGATGCCAATCTAACTTTGCAGGCTAGTTATGTAGGCCATACCCTCTGCTGGAGCTTGCGCGTTCCATTACTCGCCCTTCCCCTGAAAACCTGTTGAAGATTCCGCCAGATGCATCCAATGATTGCCATAACGGCCAGTCACAAGATCAGACAGACTCCGCTGTACCTGTCTTAAAGTTCGTGTCTTCCACAAACTGTTCAGATTAAGTTCAAAGTGTCGTCACTCAGCAGACTACTCTGACCAGATACTGGGCCGCCCTTAGAGACAATCTAATACCAGTCGGTGGGTATCAAGTGTCCGAGTACCGAATACGCGTTGGGCATCTTTACATAAATTAAGCTTTTTCGCCTTCGGCAGGACACATTTGTCTTTATGTACTAGGTACGGTTTGCATTCCCGAGGTACCGGCGCAAACAAGCCAAATCGAACATTCTCGGTCAGTCGTGATTGTTTACTTGTCTAGTTGAGTATCAGTGGGACTATACTGGGTGTGAGGTTGAATTCATAGATGAAGAGTCACCCAGGTCAAGAATCTACACTTCAGTGAGGTGCGCAATCATTCATAATTTACAGCCTGATGTGGCGAAAGTGTATGCAATCGGAATTGACCCGACTGAAAGGGGACAAGACGGCTGTTAATAACCCAGCGGGGCCTGGCTCTGCTTGGGCTTAGTTTCGGATCGGTCATTGAGTCATTCGAACAACTACTGACTTAGAGTCCAGATTCCATGTAGGCAAATAGGGGCGAATGCAGGCATTTTGGGGGGTCTCTTTCTTTGGCGGGTTGCAGGGTGGCATTTATCATGTTTTTCTTTCTGCCTGTCAACATCTTCAACGCAGTCAGAGACAAACAATTATACGCGGTAGAGTTGACGTGCCTGCATCTTCAATATTAATGGAGCACATATTTTGACGGTCCCACACGGCCAATAGTACGAGGAGAGTGTTGTTGCTGTGTTCCATAACATTGACCTTAGGATTGACACAGTTGCGGCATTCAATGGATTATCTTGTTCGACCACGAGTCGAATCTGCTAGGCATGGCCCTGAGTTGTATGCTGGGCATATTGATATTTAGTTCTGCGCATGGACGTATTTTATGGACCTGCGAGGCAAACTTGTGAAATTGTGAATCGAGATGCCAAGCCGAAGTCGACAGGGCGGGTTTTTGTGTATATCGGTCGCAAATTTCCCCACAAGTGTCATCGTGACTATGTCCATTGCAGGGGCTTCAGTTCCGTGCTCTATTATGGTGCTAGCAATACAGTATGTATAGAGTTCCAAGTTGCTGATCATTCATCGTCTGTGTCTACAGTTATCCAATGCCCTCTTCATGCACGAACGAGGACTCAGTGCGAGCATAGGTTCCTCCGAGTTCCCTTCAAGGTCTTTCATTGACTAGCCTATCCTTGCAAATATTCTCAATGCCTCGATTCGAACCAGAGTGCGTTCCATCTCTTCGAACCCTTTCGAACCCTTCTAATCGTCGAACCTCCCAATCGAATTCATATTAATTATGCGTCCCACAAGACGCACCCCTTGTGCCGCCTGCATGCAAGCCGTCGACCTACGTAAAGACGCAACGCAGTCTTCATGTTGCATCTCCAGACACGTACAAACCAGCTTGCTTGGGATTGAGAGCATACAATTGAGGAAGGGCCTGTGTAATTTGAACCTAACGGTCTTGAAAGCGCAAGGTGAAGAAGCCCTTGTGTTCTGCGGGCGAATCTCCAGGTTCAAAGAAGAAACCCAATCAAGTCAGTCAATAATCTCTCATGCACTTGCACCACGGATCAAAATCACATACCAGACCATCATCCCACTCGGGACAGGGAATAGAGCGAATACGTTCATTCTTGTACCTTGTCTCAATCTTCGTAAGGACCGCGGACTGCTTGGGCTCTGCTAAATCAGAACAAATACGAAGCTTCTCGATGACAGGAAAGCAATAGTTGCTTCGGGGATTCCTCCTCTGGTCGCAACTTGAAATGTGAATGGGTCTGCTCAGTGTATGCGACACGGAGGAAGCGGCGCTTGCAATGGTTTTACTTGGATTTCTCCGGGCCCCCGGTAGAGTGACTGATGAAATGAACTTGACGCATTAGTAGGTGAAGAAAGAGGTATAAAAGACGCGAGCGAGCGAGCTCTTGTTGAAACGCATCGAACCCTTACACCTACTAAAGATTCATCACAACCATGACTATCCCAGTTCCGGGCACGTACGTGATCTACAACATCCAATATTCCACCCTAGATGTCGATTTGCACTGGGCCAATGTTACTGACGGCGCTCCTGTCGTCGGTTACATCTACAACGAATCCACCCAGAACATGCTGGTTGGTGCAGATGTTGAAAATATGCGTGTTTGATCTCACCGGAGCCAATTCTACAGTGGAACTTGCAGGTTGTTGATGAAGAAAAGGGTCTGGTGCAATTGGTCAACCTCGCGGGCAACAATTATGCTGGAGTCTCTGGCGAAATCGATGTGAGTGCGTCCAGCAACTTAGCAAGCTCGGGTTGACAGCAGGGAAATCAAGGGCTCTGGGGTCATAGGAACTTCCATCGAAACCACTTTCAAACTCCACGAGAGGAAAGATGGGGAATATGAGCGAGTTCCTTTTCTCTATCGTGTGTCTTTAGGCTCAAACAACACCCTCAGGATTCAGACATCTAACTCTGAGCTTGTCTGGGAACTGCCTGACGGAAATAACTTCACCGAGGTAAGCTCATCTGATGAACTGGACAAATTGCACGTACTCAAGGGCATACATAGATCATCCTCTCCCCTCCCATCAGCTTCTATGACAACCAGGCTTGGCAGTTCATTCCAGTTGATGGTAACTGAGGGGTGAAGACACTGAAGAGGGGGCAGAGCATCGACGGCAATGGCTTGACACCATTAGCACTGACTATGGACTAACAATATTCTTGAGCATCAGAAAGAGGATAACTACTAGGACTGTTGTTATGTGGCTACAACTATTTATTCGACTTGTAATAGTGAGATTTTTTCAGGAAATGAACAGAGTATGAGGACTTACCAGATGTCTGCCTAACAGGACCGACGAACCATTTACGAGCACTAAGTATCCAAAATCCAACGCTGTACACGATCACAATTCCAACGGCAACTGCGGCATAATTCAGCGTCTGAGAGTTGACGGGCTGATACGAAGGTCAGAACGAAAGTAAGAATGGTCCCAAACAACTTGTGAATAACAGGACCTACATTAACTTGAGGAAGAAGGAATACAATAGCGATGAACGCAATCCATGTAACTGCCGCGACGGCAATGGGTATAGAAAATGCCCCCAGGTGGAATGGACCTCGCATGAAACGCTTTCGGTAAAATACACGAAGAGCGATGGGTATAGCTGGCACCAAGCATTAAATCCGATCTGACACGATCGTTTCGAAGGAGGAACCACTTGCCATAGGATATATACAATCCAATTGTCGCGATACTGGTTGCAGCCGAGAATGCGACGGTGCTTCCAAGACTGGGAAGGCCCAAAAGAAAGCTGAGAGCGCACGCAAGCCATACTGGACGAGTAGACGCATTGTAGATTAGAGTGACAGATCATACACAACAGAACACAGACCTGTTCTAACAGGGGTAGCACGCTTCGAGTCCACCTTGCGAAAGAAGGTATGTCCTGGGATGCCCCCGTCGCGAGCAAATGCAAACATCATGCGAGAATTGGAAGTGATCGAAAAGGTGCTGCAGATAAAAGAAGCTATCAGGTGTCATGCACGGACGGTTTTACTTGCGTTTTACCCGCAGAAATACATCGCTCCAATAACGATAACCATGAGGACAATTGCTCCATGGTTCCCGACGGTGTCTAAAAAAATCTGAGCGACTGGCTGCCCGGTAGGGGAGGCAATGGTATTATCCAAATTTTGGATGCTGAACAATAGCCCGAGGACGAGAAACCACCCAAGGACAGCTGACACTCCTATAGCCATTATAATACCAATTGATCCTGCCATAGCAGCATTGTGGGTTTCTTCGGTCATCTACATGATTCAGTGTGACTTGCGATTTCAAATTCTTTGGACAATATCTTACATGAGCACTAGCGTCGAAACCTTGACAGCAAGTTCAATGACTAAGACAAGTGGTAATTGTCGAGCTTACCAGTCAATGTGTATTGAGCCATGAGTATGCCAATGACACAAACATATGCATGACTTGCCCTTGCACCCCACCCCTCACTGCTAGAAATTCCTGTGTTGTCAATGAACGTGCGGAATACGAACTCAGCTGACTGGTGCGATGGAGCACGGGCAAGTATGGCTATGACCAAGGACGTCGTTCCGACAGCATGCCACCAAACGGAGATATTGTTGAGGTGTTTTAGGAGGTAAACACCGAATGTATTGATTAGACCTTGGCTAACCAAGATTGCAGCATAGACACCCATGGTAGTCCTCGAAGTTGGTGTGAATGAGGTGTCGAACGTACACAAGGTGGAAAGGAAATTCGCGCAACCAAAGCTAGTAGAATATCAACAAAGTGATCTTTTCCAACAGAAATGCTACCAATTATCTACCTTATTCCGGTCGTGACTGCAACTTGACCCAACAAGTTAAACCAGCCCGTGATCCAAGATGCAAGTGGAGCATTGCCCGGATCAGACAACATAGCAGCCCAGAAGTAAGGACCACCACTGGTAGGATGCGCGCTGCAGATCTCTTCGCAAATATTAGCCCGATTGATATCAAACACTAAGTTACTGTGACACCAACTCACCTGCCATGGCGAGTCCTACAAGCATTGTAGCACATGCTGGAGACGAGTCGTTAAGAGGTACCCATACGGTTCAAACTTCATGCTAGGTTGCTCACCGACAATCACCCAGCCCCATACCATGACCGCCGGCCCTCCTGTATTCTGTAACCACGATCCACATTCATACTCGTTGGAAAGGATGAAGGGGATTGCATGTAACACACCAAACCATACAAGAACAAAGAAGGGATGCCTGTTATAACGCTTATGATGGAAAACGAGACTCCGAAATTCTTGAGGCAACCAGTTCGTCGTGAGCTTGTTTGTGAAATTTGAGCCGTCGAACGTACCTGAAGGAGTCCCAGCTCGCGTCTATAAATTATTATAAAAATGGTTTATTCAGTATTTTGTCGTGAGAGCGAGCGAAGCGACTCCGCTGGCTAGACACTCACTTCAACTCTTGCTTGTAACCCATCCTCGCTAGTTCAAACTCGTCCGCCCCATCATCGGTCAGCCCGGGCTTTGCAAATTCCACCTTCTCCAGCGTTGCAGAGTGGTCAGACATGATGAGCAGACTGCGCAATCTAGATTCGGAAGTTTGCTGCAGTTCAAGTTGGTGAGTGGCCGAAGCACTATCCCATTCAAGTTGTTCAACGAGGCTGTATACATGATATGGTATATATTGTGTGCCTTGATCAAATTATCTATCACCGCTCAGACAGGCTCAGACCTTATCGTCGCCAAGGCGTCCGCGTTATCGGACAGGTGGCAGATGCGCGCCGCCGCGCGGCTGTCAACTTGTGGGATAAGAAGTGACCATGTACTACAGCTGAGTCAACTTGAAACGGTTTGTCGGTAGCGCTCTGCTTGAAGTTGTATGTCCTACTAAGTACCACTCTGGGATAGCGAAATAGGATGACCTGAGGTCCGGTCACTCATATCAAGACGTATATGTCTTGTTTTCCCTGGAATAGGTCTTGGTGTGGATACTTAGGCTGCTGCATGCAGCTGCAGGTGCAACTGAATCCCTGAGTTGAAGGGTCATTTGACGAAGCAGGCTAACGCTTGTATTCGGTATTAGCGCCGTCAGGCAGACCACATCCCTCTGTACCCACGGCTAGCGGGGAATCAACACTCGGTGTGCCAATGAGTATGTTACAACGTATGAGCAACTCACAAGATGATATAGGTCTAGGATATGTAGAAAATCAAACCGGGTGGACGAGCAGAAGCACTCAGCCAGGTCACAAACTCGGATACACAGAAGCGACAAGGCACTATTTATAGCTCGTTAGCCAGGTTGCAGACGATAGACGGGACACTTCAAAGCTTTATCATCCGGATTCAACCAGTATAGAACGTAAGGTCTGGTGCATCTGATGAATCGAGACTATGTACTACTTTCAACAGACCTCAATAAGATAAGACCCATCCAAAACTTTATTTGCCGCCGCATCCTTTTGAAGGACAACTCGTTGGTGTCATCATTGCCTTTTGAAGAAACCCAGAGAACCGTAGCATAAACGCGGTCACCACCTCTAACATTATTTACAATGTTGCACAGACTCGCCCGACGTTAGCAGCAAATAAGCACCGCCCGAACGAACCCAACTTAGAAGGAGTCGCTCCTAATGATAGCACGGATGCCTTTATTGTTACTATATCCCGTCTTTCCATTTGGAGTAGCTTCTGGTGTGGATGCCGCGTGTGTATTACAGTGAGTCCTACTGTGCTGCACTCACAGATTCGCATGACAAATTGGTGCGGCTGCGAGCGATGACACCAGATGACCCCACCGTGACCTCAAGCACTAGCCGAAAAACCCCCGAGTTGAACAGGCAAGATTGATTACCAGGTGCTGTGGAGGAATTTAAGGTGACTCAAAGGGGGCTACTCATCGCTTTCTGTATACGAAAAATCTCGTCGTGATGTCTTTCAGGTAAAAGGACGAAACGTTTCACGGAGTATATATTCCGAGTGCTTACGCAGCACGGCTATTGCATGATGTTTCACGGTGTTATCATTCGAAGGGGCGGTCATCCACTTCGCCTGCTCCTAAAATATAGTGATCTAGATTCTAGAACGGTTAAGGCTAACTTCAATCGACAGCTTATGCTTGTTTGGAGAAGAAATGGTTCGCAGAGGCACCTACATGTCGTCTTACCAGGAGCTAACTGTCATATTAGGACTGTTATCCGCATCATATAGTACATGCAACATACCAGCAAGCGTTCGACGTGTGGCGAGTTCCCTCAAAACATACGTCAGTCACTATGCGAGACTATTTGTAGTCTTGCAAGGAGGGTGATTCAAACAGGAGTTGGTGCGGCCGAGCGCCGTTACGTGGTTCGAAGTCTGAAACACAGGATACAGAACCACCTGTCCTTCACTCACACCGTCTTTCCTACAGTTTAGCAGGTGAAACGGACCACCTACCGGCGCAAATTGCTGGGATACCGATCTCCTTCTGGTCACCGTGTCACAGAAGATCCGTCATCAAATGATGGAGTTTCAGCATCCATGCATATCCGACTTACTAAAGGCTGACACTAAAAGCTGACGTACCTTCGCATCGTGCATAGATATTTACATGCTGGTGTGAAGCCTAAACAAAATTCTAATTCCACAGTCATCCTCCACAACTTGACTTGGAGTGCCAGATCATGGGCTTGAGTGCACGGGATATTGCATTTATCGTTGCCCTTTGTGGTGTCACGACTCTGAATGTAAGCATGAACAATTGTTTTCTGAAATGTTATCAGCTCATGAACTCGGTGTGGAATCAAGGTTTTCCTCCTTGGTGCTGTCACAGTTGCACTTCCCACTATTGGAAGAGACCTTAATTTCCAAGAGGTTTATTTCATATTCTGCGCATACGACCCTATAACAAAATATGCATGTGACTAGGGTAACCTTTACTGGCCGGTCAATGTGAATGCGTACGTCTCTATAATAATTGCGACACAACTACTAGGCACTGAGATTGTTGAATAGTTTGTCATTTGGTGGCTTACTTTTATTCTGCGGAAGACTGGGGGACATATTTGGAGGTCGTTTCATGTTCCTAGTTGGGTCTATATGGTTTGCAATTTGGTCAGTAGTCAAACTAGAGTGCTCGGATTGTTGACACGAGAAAATCACGCCAGGAGTCTTGCAACAGCCTTCGTTCCGAGCTCAAATTTTTTCATCGCAGATATGGCGCTCTTGGGAGTAGGGTCGGCTGCCAACACTCCCGCTGCGATTGGATTATGTTCGTCATACTTCCCACCAGGAGCAAACAGGAACAAGGCCTTCAGCGCACTAGGCGTTGCATCACCTGTGGGATTTATTCTGGGCCTTATTGCTAGTAAGTTGTGCGTAGCGACATTTCCGATGGACAATTCATTAAACCTTGAAGGCGGTCTTTTGACTGAAAGTCGCGCCACATGGCGTTCTTTGTTCTACATCCAAGCTGGTCTTGCTGTTTTCTTCGTTTGTCTTGCCCTCGTGGTATTTCCAAAAAATCACTCGAATCGGCGTTATGACAAAGGTTTAGACTGGGGTGGCGCTATTCTAAGCACAACTGGCCTTGGCCTTCTGACATTCGGGATCTCGTAAGGACACACCCTGCATTTCACCGCAGCCGTTGCTGAACTGAATTCGAGGGACTCCACAAGTGCTCAAAAGGGTTGGTTGGCTCCACAGGTCCTTAGTCTATTTCTCGTGTCCATCGTTGTGCTGGTCGCATTTGTATTCTTCGAGCGCTGGAGGGAATCAAGAAACCTGTCTGTTCTCATGCCTCTGAGCATATGGAGGCAGCCTGGAGCAAAATTGGGTCCCCTCGTTGGCGTGATATTTTTTGGTTGGTGCGTGTATTTCCGAGGGATAGGTCTCTTAGTCACTCATGTTCCCTGCAGGCTTAGCTTCGATACGCTAAGTTATTTCTTCACGCTATAGTACGCTAGTCTATTTTAGTCAATTCATCTTCATTGCCCACTGATGGTCTTCAGCTTCCAACAGGTACAACTGCTGGATCCATTGCAGACCTCTCTTCGGTTCATACCCATGGCTATTGCTGGAGCGCTTCCTAGTATTGCAGCGGGATATTATGTTGCCCGCGTGCCTGCATATATTTTAATGTTGATCGGTTTGCTCGTCAGCTTAGTAAGTTGCTCAACCTCAACTAAGAATAAATGTTCAATCTTGGGAAGGCGTCAAGCGTGATCTTCGCATTGATAAATCCTGATCTCAACTTCTGGTACATGGCATTTTTTATGATGATTACTGTTGGTGCGTTATCTCTTCTCTCGGTGAAGAGAGGCTGATATTGCTGCAGCTGGGGTGGCTATCGTATATCCATTAGGAAATCAGCAAATCGCTGTATCGCTCGATGAAGATTCGCAATCCCTTGCAGGTGGCATTTTCAGCGTTACCACAAGAGTACGAGATTTATCGCCCTTATTTTATCTCGCTGAGCTTTGTGTAACCAGCTTGCTACAGCACTGGGACTTGCGGTGACATCTGAAATCGCGGACTCTGTGTCCAAAGCATATAACAACAAGCATCCAGACCTCAGTGCCCAATCGTCAGAAGTCCTGATGGTCGGTTTCCGAGCAGCTGGGTGGACTTGCTTTGCATCAACACTTTTGGGCATCGTCATCGTCATTTTTGGGTTGAGAGGCCTGGGTATTATCGGCAAAAAAACAAGCGCAAGCGAGGACGCGGCAAAATCAGACGATGACAATTCGAGGTTGAGCCAGAGTGACCCGGAATCGCTCAAGTAGAAAGGAGCATCATTGCTTCGCCCAAGGCTGACAAATTGTTGTGGAATCTCTTTTGTTTTGTACAGTATCCAACAGACGGCGATCTGCGTTCGGACAGAGTACCAATTATGTAGCACACTAGACTAGAAGTCCTCTACGTACCAATATGAGCATACTTGCTGCTTAAAGTGCGATGTGCTGTTTGACATAAGGTAAGTAGTAATCTCGAACGGACTTACTCACCGGGCCCAGGGTGTGTAGCGGTTCGGTACCGACGGTGGAGCAAAGTCGAGTGCCGTAGCACATGTTAAAGAAGGCTTGGTTAATGATGCAATTCATTATGACCGTACCTGACTTGAACAGCTTCCCCTATATATGGCAGTACCAGGTCCTACTAGATGAATGCAGGATCAACATGTCACCGTGACTTTGGTTAGGGTAAATGAATATTGAGTTCCTGGCAGTGCAGAGGCGGGTAACTCTTTAAGCTGCGTATGTTCCTGTTGTTAGCGCTGGAAAGATGAGGGAGCAAAACTTTGCGCGAAAGTTTTGCCTGTATGATCCGGACTGGCATGCAGCAGGAGTGATCTAAGTACTATGACCAAACTTACCACGACCTGAGAGTACGTACGTGCGGCCCGTCGGGTCTTCCTGTCGAGATAGGTAACGTATTCCCACGCATGTCGTGTCACTTGATTGCTCACGTCCTATGAAATGCATTATTGAACTCTCTAGATTCAACAGTCATGACCATACAGGAGCTAGCGGAAGGCAGAATAGCGGGTGTGATTACTTTGTACTTTAGAACGGAGCTGACCATACCACAATTCAGGACTTCAAAGGGCAACAGACGGCGGACGATATTGTTCGCGTGGTACTCATCACTAGCACAGTACGTGCCCTTCGCCGCCGCTGTGTTTAGCCAACTAGATCTCTTCTGGCAGTTCCTCTCTTTTGTTATTGGGTTTGCCTTCAGCTCTCTCATGATAACAATGAGTATGTTCGCACTCTGTACTGTCGCGCTGTCTCTGGTGAGTTTGTTTCACGATATTTTCATGTACCTTGTCAATTCACACCTTTGTTATAGGTTGTCCTGCCTCCTTGGCCCATGTTCAATCACCATCCAGTGATATGGTTATCTGCACAAGGACAAAGTCAGAAATAACATTCGGTGTTTATTTTGATATCCTTACCTCCTGCGGCAGACGCGGAGAGCAGGATTTCTCCTGCTTCTGATAATCTATTATTTGCAAAGAGTGAGTCTTGTTAATATGCTATTTGTGCGCTTCGACAACCTTAGAGTACTAGGTAAGCTTGCTACAGCAATTGCTATTCTTGCTTCCTTACATGCATTCGTGCGCGTGTCAGGGCTGTGATTACAGTGCCTTGCAATGGTGGTTGGCATCGCTACCTCTGAGTTCGAAGCGTGAGCAAAGTATTACACGGCCTAAGCCGATGATTTCAACTCATCCACGTTTTGAAGCTCTGAATGAGGAAGAAGGGAACGCGATCGTTTCTGCCTGGATAGAACTCAGGGGATTCTCCTAGTGAGATGAATCATGAGACACATGAGAAAATCAAGAATATCTGATGGATTATCAACTGGGAGTAAATCTCCGTTTGCGAACATAGATAGGCTTAACCGCCCTGAGTGATTTTTGATAAAGCGATGGAGGCAGCGGTTTTACCAACTAGCTTGAATCGTGAAGCACCGCCTTTGAGAGCGTCTGCTCGACGTTAGATTTTTCATGGCAGCATTCTACCCATCGTCTATGGCAGCGCCGCTAGGACAAGTGCCTGAAGAAACTGGTCTGAATACGCCGTCACACGCAGGAGGTTATGAGTTTGATATGGCCATCACGCAACCACCCTCGGCTCATCAGCCACAGCTTCTTTCATCAGCTCCACCAGCAAGGTCACATACTTTAACACCGTCAACAACAGCAGTTACAACAACCTTCACAACGGCGACCACGACGCAAAATACTGCTAGTCCACGCCCGTTACCCTCCCCAAGGCCACAGGCCACGTCTCACAAGCCTCGCCCAGTTTCAATGCCTCCACAGGCATTCAGTACCACAACTCCAACAAGTTCCTCAGACCGCGAAAGGCTGCAGACTACAGACTCAAAACACCGTCAGATCAGAGATGGTTCAACCAGCAAGCAGGGTCGAAGCTCAAACCGCATCCTTGGTGACTACACCTTGACCAAGACACTTGGAGCTGGCAGCATGGGGAAGGTCAAGTTGGCTATTCACAATGTCACAGAAGAGAAGGTGCGTGCCGCGCTCATATCAAACATAAATTATCGTCCGAACACCCAGGTTGTTGTTCGTAGCTCGCCGTAAAAATCCTCCCCCGAGTGTATCCGCAGGCTTCCCAACCAAACGGTTCAAATGCGACTTCAGAAGCACTCGCAAAGCAGGCTTCAAAAGATGCTTCAAAAGAGATACGCACTCTCCGTGAGGCTGCCCTCTCTATGCTTCTTCATCACCCATACATCTGCGGCATGCGTGAGATGATCGTCCATCAACATCATTACTACATGGTATTCGAATATGTAAACGGTGGCCAGATGCTCGACTACATTATCAGTCACGGTCGGTTGCGGGAACGTGTCGCTCGCAAATTCGCTCGTCAGATAGGAAGTGCGCTAGATTACTGTCATCGAAACAACGTGGTTCATCGAGGTCTGTGTTGCTGTACCTGGATCGTCTCGCATCCTCATTGTCTATCTTGCAGATCTCAAAATTGAGAACATCCTTATATCTGAAACAGGTAACATCAAGATCATCGACTTTGGCCTGTCTAATCTCTACGACCCTTCCTCCACTCTGTCGACCTTTTGTGGTTCGCTATACTTCGCGGCTCCCGAGCTCCTTAATGCGAAGGTCTACATAGGACCAGAGGTTGATGTATGGAGTTTTGGAGTTGTCCTTTACGTGCTCGTATGCGGCAAAGTGCCTTTCGACGATCAGAGCATGCCAGCACTGCATGCCAAAATTAAGCGCGGGCTGGTCGAGTATCCTGTGTGGTTAAGCGCAGGTGCGTCCAAATTGTGTTGTGAAGCATGTTACTCACTGATCGATTCTCCAGAATGCAAGCACTTACTCTCCCGAATGCTTGTCACTAACCCCGCTGCGCGTGCCTCGCTGACCGAGGTACTTGAGCATCCATGGATGACTCGCGGCTTCAGTGGTCCCCCTGACTCACACATGGTACACCGGGACCCGCTCCGACCTGATGACCTTGATAAGCAAGTCATCAGAGGCATGAAAGGCTTCGAATTTGGGACTGATGAGGAAACCGAACGAAACCTCCGAAAGGTGCTCGAATCTGACGGTTATATCCGCGCAGTCCAGGCATGGGACCGCAAGCGCGGTGGTCGCAATGGCTCAAACCACCGTTTCGAGTTCTCTAACTCCTCCCTTGCTATATCCTTCGATGGATCGGCCACGAATGCGCACAAGAATGAGTCTACGATCAGTCCTTCAAAAAAGTCGAAACGTTTTTCCGGATTCGACTTTTATCGCCGGAAGCTGTTCTCCCCTTCCTCATCGCCACCAGCCACTCCTTCTCACTCGCCTCCCACCTCTCAGTCGCTTCTGTCAATTGGCGATGGTTCGCGCGACCCCCTCGACCCAACGCAGGGATTCCATCCACTTGTCACAATGTATTACCTCTCCCGCGAGAAGTTGGAGCGCGAACGCGTCTATGGCCCTGGGCGCTTTGCTAGCTCCCAGCTCTCCGTTCAATCGGCTACCGCGGCCAATGCACCCGCCGCTGATGCTTCTGCACCACCTCCCTACCCGGCTAAGACCTTCACTCAACCTGCTCCAGTCAGGAAGGAGCAACAACAGCTTGCCACCTCTGCATCTGCTAAAGCAGACTACGGCATGCCTCTCCCGCGCCTTCCTGCGCCTGAGACGTCGCATTATTCCGACATGTCCTACGATGCAGCATCCGCAGCGGCCTCCCCGACCTCTGCTGCATTCCATGGGCAGGTGAGAGCGCGTGACTCGGGGCTGCCTCCACCTGCTACGAAGCGCGTCGAAATTTCCCAACCGCCCACGCCAACACCAGGGCCGGCGACACCACTTCCACGTGCTCCACCTGCATCTACTCACCGCCGCAGCCACAGCATGAGCCAGCGGCCAACTGCGCTCCGTGGATGGGGTGGAGGGTTTGTTAGTGGCGAAAGTCGTGTAGACGAGCACGGCGAGGAGCAGGGCCCTCATTCGGCCGGTCTGGAGGGCGAGTTTACGGAGCAGGACAAGGTTCCTACCGAGGAGGATCGTGCACACACACACGACGGTCCATTGTCAGCTGGCGCAACGCTCGTGCGCAGGTTTGGCACGCTTCTGGTTGGGAAAGGCGATGATAATAAACGGAGTATTGGTAAGCGGACGACGATGTTGGGCGGTGTGCCATTGCGACCATCAGGAGATGATGGCGAGAAGGCTGTTGAATCCTCTTGGAAGCATGGCGCAGATGCTGACGTGCGCAGATCATCCATCATTGCGCCTCAGCCTATTACTGCTAGCCAGAGCCAGCCTCTTGGGAACGTACACAGGCGAGCTGCCACGATCCTTGATCCCCAAGGTCGTCAAATACGGCACGAGCGCCGGAGTAGCACTGGTGGAGCTTTGCTCCCTAGTATCGGTGGCACCATCGGACGACACCGTCGGCCATCGACTGGTTATGGGACGAGCAGCGGACGTCCGACTGGCTTTGGACACACTGAAAAGGTGGAGGAGAATGTTGAGCAGGAGGCAGTTGATCAGGACGATGGCTTCAAGGATGAGCAGAGTGGACACCACAGTGATAAGGAATTCAAGCCTGTGCATCTGAAGGGGCTGTTCAGGTGAGTGCGAGTCTCGTGTCTATTTGGATAATGCTGAGATGTGCGACAGTGTTGCGACCACTTCTACAAAACCTCCATCAGTGCTCAAGGCTGATATCAAGAAGGTCCTGGACCGAATGCAAGTCCAATATCGGGAGACACGGGGTGGCTTTGAGTGCATCCATGTACCATCCATTGACATTTCGTCTGTCCCTGAATCAACTCAGGTCCAAGGTCGCTCTAGTCATCACCGCAGAACTGCTTCTAATGGCTCCAACGAAACTGGAATTACACCTCGATCGCTTGTTAAGAAAGCGTCGAAGATGTCTTTCGGTATGAAGTCTAAGGAGCGGGAAAGGGAAAGGGAGAGTATGAAGGAAAAAGAACAAGAGGCTCCCTTGGAGAAGGAGCTCCCTCACAGGCCATCGGTTGGGACTGCATTAAGCGCCACCCCCAGCAGCGGATCGTCTTCATTCTTCAATGTCTCCTCTAATACTCACACCATTATGGCGGACAATTCTCGGCCTCAGGAAGCCAACGTACCTGCGCCGGGGACACCTCATGAAGAACAGCGTGATCCATTCCGCTCACAAACACCGGTAAAAGGCAAGGTCTTACCGCCCATACCCCGTGACTTTGCTGCTACGCCACAGCCACACACTCCCCGGCCGGCACCCTTTCCTACCGGTGAAGTTGATCGTGAAATATTCGAATCTATCGGTGCCAGTTCACTATCAGTCCGTTTCGAAATTAACATTATTAAGGTATGATCTTCCTCCTCATCATCGTCTCGGACATCTGACAGACTTTCCCCTAGGTTCCTTGGTTGCCACTCCACGGCATACAGTTCCGAAGGGCTGGTGGCGATGGCTGGCAATACCAGATGCTCGCCCGCAGAGTTCTTACTGAGCTTAAGCTATGACCAATCGCCTTCGTGGCCCCCGTTATGATTTGCCTCTTTCCAAGGCATCCTCATGCTCAATATTTCCATCTTTTGTGCGATATCTTCTTTATGTTTTTCTCTCCTTTCTCCAGTTAAAACGGTTAGACACGACGCGCCACAGGTATTCCGTTCATACGCTGCCAAATACTTACTTGCCCGCTCATTTCTCACGTGTATCAATGCTTCTCTCGAGGACGGCAATAATACCTATCTTACATGTTCTTCCATCTTGCTTTGGAAGTACTGTACAGAACGATGGAAATTCGGTCACTTAAAATATCAGCATTCGTTCCCCTCCGTTGATTGTCAATACTTATTTATGTCGAGCACTCATTAACTCAGGCCGCCCGAGACTCGGACTCGGATACCCGACTTCTCGTCATTCAGCCTGCATGAATGCGGTGATAGAATGCTTGAGCAGGATACAAAAAAAGTCAAAGGTCAAACTTCGCAACTTATACGACGACTAGTGTGTGATTTCGGATCCGGGACAAACTTTGGAGTCGAATGGTTATGGGCGTCCTGGTCCCACAGTTTATGGTCTGTCTAGACGATCCTGCCAGGCCAAGCTCTTCATAAGCACTGGATTTTGGCGCTGCATGATGAGTGGGAGTGCATTCAACGCCCTTAATCACGCAATTCAGATAGCGACTGGACTATCACGTTCATTAGTCTCCCCTAGTCAGACCATATAGACGGAAGACAGTCGTTCCTTCTCGATTATGCACGTCCATCGCAAATTGTCTTGCCACATGAGGTGTTATGCCAGATCAGTGTTGTGCACAGTACTTCATTCTTACCCACAAATGATCAGTGCACCTTAAGAGCGATCACCTCTGGCTCCGAGGCAACAAACTGGAAAATTGAGGTCGAAATTGGGTGTACATATCGTGGAGGTATACAGTCTCAAAGTCTGGAATATCGAAGTCCTTGACAACAGGTTGCGCGTGGCTATGACTGGATGCTACACGCGAAGTCGTCAGATTGTCTCAAGAATGCTTTAATCAACAAGGTAGGAGGACGCACAGAATGGATCATATGCCAATATGCACGAACACTATGCGCTGGTCCAAGGGCATGTCCTTGTCACAAGCCAACGACTGGACCGCTCGGTGCAGCGCTCGGGAAGCTCGTTTTGAATTCATTACGCCATCCCCGCACAAGTTCTTGTAGAATGCCTCGACTAAGCGCTGCACAGTACTATCGTTAACCTTCCACAATGTCCCAATAACGCTCTTCACCCCAGCAAATTGTAGGCCAGCTGCTAGGTGTACTACTTCGTCGGGCGTTTTAAAGTCACCGACTGCGGTTTCACAGGCAGAAAGAAATGCAAATTGATGCCGAGACAGATCCATTTGTGTGATATCGAGGAGTGAAAGCGGTTGGTCGCGCATGAGAAAGGCCGACTTGAAGGGTTCTTCGTATGCCTGTGTTCCATGACACGAAAAGTGGAGCCAAGTATGATCTTGCAGCGCGCGCAGTGCCCTCGATTTCGTTGCATCAACACTCGTTATCTTGGTGAAGGAAACAGCTGGGGGAGGGGGTAAAAGAGTCCGCACTAATTCCAGTTCAGGCTCCACGCAATCCAAAGTGAATGAAGCACCGGCCGGGTGGTTCTGACCAATGGCAGCAAAGGACACTGACAAGGACCTGTCATGTCTGCGAGCCTTTATCAGCGCGGTAAGCGATGGCGTGTATGAAGAGATGTAGAGCTGTGAAAGAAATTGCCCGTATTTCCTGTACTCGCCAGCAGCGTGCAACGGCAAGAAATTGAAGACAGACGTTGGGCACCACCATATTCGGGAACCTCGTTGGGCAAATCCGCCTAGATTTTCTACCACCGGGCGGACGACATCGTCCCACAACTCCATCAAGGCTTTTGTCAGCGCTGAGCTACTTGTGCATTGGAATTTGACCACCAATATCTGAAGTTTCTCGAGATTAGTAGGGAGTTGAATGCTAATCGGAGGTTGCTTGTGCGGGATAATAATGGCATCGCAAGACAACTTGCTTGCGATGAGCATGATGATAGGTCCAACACGAGCTGCATCTTGGAGATCGGAGAACAAGGGGGGAAGTAGGAAGCGAGAGAAGCCCTCAATCTTCCGGATCTCTTCTACAGCTCTATCCCAGTCCTCCACTAGACGTCTGTACTGGATTTCTTCTGCTTCTACATCGACTCTTGGGGTTTCTTCTGGATAGTTTGCAGGAGGTTTATCGAGGAGGGAGCTGAGGTCTCTGAATTTCTTCACTAGGGTCACCGCATGATCGCCGCGTGTCTGGAGGCTGTCAAGAGGCGTGCGGAGTCGTGTCATCTGGGTCCAGATGACAGTCCTGCCTTGTTCCAACAACTCAACAGCGCGACACGCGTCACCACTACGAAGAGCACACGATGCAGCATCCACGGCAAGTGTACGCGGGAAGTCCCTCATGATATTGTGACGAGACGACAATGAAGCTGTCGTGGACATGTAAGTGTCCAGAAGTTGCATGGAAGTTGCATGAGCCTCCAATTCAGTACCATGTGAACATTGACTAGCGTGGCGAACCCAGCGTAGACCTGCTTGCAGGCGAGATAGCGAGCCGCCAGAGACAACATTTGCTGCTGCTTTGAGATGATGCATAGCAGCATTTAGACTGTCAGTATCTTCGCCCGCGCCGGTGTCGTCAAGCCCTGATTGATGGAATGATAGATAGACCTTAGCTAGCGACCCATGGACTGCTAATTGACGAGGATCATGCTGCGTCAACAGAGTCGATGCACGACATAGATTTTCTCGTGACTCGTCAAGGTCTTCTCTATTGTTTTGGTGTTCAAAGCGGGTGGAGAGTTTATCCGCAAGGTTAGCTAATGACATGGACTGATCTGGGTGACCGACTGGGCGCAAAGCCAGCGCTTCCCTGTCAAGTGCGATAGCCTGATCCAAGTCTTCGGGGTTGCTTCGGTGCTTAAAGCGGGAGGAGAGTTGAGCCGCGAGGTTATTTAATGACATGGACCGATGTGTGTGACCGACCGGGCACGAAGCCAGCATTTCCCTGTAAAGTGCGATAGCCTGATCCAAGTCTTTGTCGTTCCCTCGGTACTGAAAGCAGATGGAGAGTTGATTTGCAAGGTTATTTAATGGCGCGGACCGATCTGTGTGACCGACCGGGCACGAAGCCAGCGCCTCTCTGTGAAGTGCAATAGCCTGATCCAAGTCTTCGGGGTTGCCTCGGTGCTGAAAGCGGATGGAGAGTTGATTCGCAAGGTTATTTAATGGCATGAATCGATCTGTGTGACCGACCGGGCGCAAAGCCAACGCTTCCCTGCGAAGTGCGATAGCTTGGTCCAAGTCTTCATCATTACCTCGGTGGCGGAAGCGAATGGAGAGTTGATGCGCAAGGTTATTTAATGATATGGAGCGATCTGTGTGACCGACCTGGCTCAAAGACAGCGCTTCCCTGTGAAGTGCAATAGCCTCATCGAAGTCTTCGGCATTGCCTCGGTGATCAAAGCGGGTGGAGAGTTGAACCGCAAGATTATTCAATGACGTGGACCGATCTGTGTGACCTACTGGGCGCAAAGCCAGCGCTTCTCTGCCAAGTGCGATAGCCTGATTCAAGTCTTCGTCGCTGCCTCGGTGCTGAAAGCGGGTGGAGAGTTGACTCGCAAGGTTATCTAATGACTTGGACCGGTCTGTATGACCGACCGGGTACGAAGCCAGCGCTTCCCTCTGAAGTGCGATAGCCTGATTCAAGTCTTCATCGTTGCCTCGGTGCTTAAAGCGGGAGGAGAGTTGAGCCGCGAGGTTATTTAATGACATGGACCGATCTGGGTGACCGACCGGGCGCAAAGCCAGCGCTTCCCTGTCAAGTGCGATAGCCTGGTCCAAATCTTCGTCGTTGCCTCGGTGCTTAAAACGGGAGGAGAGTTGACTCGCGAGGTTATTTAATGACATGAACCGATGTGTGTGACCGACCGGGCACAAATCCAACGCTTCCCTCTGAAATGCGATAGCCTGATTCAAGTCTTCGTCGTTCCCTCGATGCTGAAAGCAGATGAAGAGTTGTTTCGCAAGGTTAATTAATGGGATGG
>MU179384.1:8881-53573 GCA_016767475.1 Suillus weaverae | reverse complement strand
GTGACCGACCGGGCACAAAGCCAGCGCTTCCCTCTGAAGTGCGATAGCCTGATTCAAGTCTTCGTCGTTGCCTCGGTGCTGAAAGCGGATGGAGAGTTGTTTCGCAAGGTTATTTAATGACATGGACCGATCTGTGTGACCGACCTGGCACAAAGCCAGTGCTTCCCTGTGAAGTGCGATAGCCTGATCCAAATCTTCGTCATTGGGGTTATTGACTCGGTGCTGAAAACGGGTGGAGAGTTGACTGGCGA
Organism: Suillus weaverae; assembly: GCA_016767475.1. Taxonomy (NCBI): domain Eukaryota; kingdom Fungi; phylum Basidiomycota; class Agaricomycetes; order Boletales; family Suillaceae; genus Suillus; species Suillus weaverae. The sequence continues at coordinate 53,322 of MU179384.1, read as the reverse complement.
GGATATTTAACGACATGAACCGATCTGTGTGACCGACTGGGTGCAAAGCCAGCACTTCCCTCTGAAATGCGATAGCCTGATCCAAGTCTTCGATATTGCCTCGACGCTCGAAGCGAGTTTGCAGCGATACACCCAGATTACCTAACAATTGCCCTCGGCAAGCATGCCCGGTGTTATAGTATCCCAGTGCATCGTAATGAAGGGATATCACTTCATCTAAGGCATGGGGATCATCTATGCGCAAACACCACTTTACTCGATCAGCAAGTTGATTCGGCGATAACGCAAGCATGGATGTGGCGGGCCGCTCCCGCCCAAGATCATTCACATCAAGGCTTCCAGCAGAATGCAGAGCGGATGTTTCGATTGCCATCAAAGCTGCTCTGTAAATGTGGCTGTTGGCGTGGCAGACATCGAGAACTTCGCTCAGTAACTCTTCGGCTGCATCAGCATCCGTTTGAAATCCCCATTTTGCGAAGCGAGAGAGCAGAGCAATGGCAAGATGGAGCTGGGTAACGATTCGGTCCGGATGATCAGTGGGATGCAAATTAAGGGCGTCTTGAAACAGATTGATAGGGATATCGATATCGAGGTCGAGGCGTCTTCCATCAGCTTGGCAACTAACAAACTTTGCGGTGGCTAGATTGAACAGTGCTGCAGGGTGGTAGGGATGGTCTATGGGGCAGAGATCTGAGGCGCGTTCAAAGTGGTTTATGGATTGGTCGATATCCCTACTGTTCTGCGTCCTGCGGTATCGTGCAAGAAGACGATGTCCGGCATCTGTCTTTAGTGCCAACGCATCCGGATCGCGGGATGTAGGCTATGCGTTACAAGTTCTCAGCATTAGAGCATCAGATTGTATTGATCACGCACGGTAGTAAGGGGGCCAAGAACTGCGGCGTCATTTTCACCAGAAAGTCGCTGCTCCAGTGTTATGAGCAGTGAAGAACACGCGGATACAACTTCCTCCTGCTTGGGCTGAAAGATTATGACTGTGATGCTGGTTAATATCTGTCAGGCGTTATTTGCAATAGACAATACTGACGAAGCGATTTTTCACTGCGATCCAGTAATTCTCTGACGGAGATCTCGAATGTGCGGAGGAGTTCTCCGTGACAGAGCATGGGGCCCAATTCAAATGAGGCATATACGCTGACCCGAACTTTAGAAGATGGCTCGTATGGCCTAAAGTCTTTCTCAATGCCTGCAGGAAAGACGGGGTTAAGTACAACTTACAGAAGAATGTGCTCGTGCCATTCGACGACAGCCTGATCAACGTGTACGGATTTATTGCTTGTTTGGATTTCAGCACCGTCGGCCTTGACCACTACATGGAAGCCAGCGGGAATCCGCCGGAGACCAAGAGTGAGATCAGCTGCGCGAATGGCTTGGGGACACTCGTCAATACTAGCTGAGCGGAGATAGATATTACATACCAGTAATGACGATTTGTTGCACTTCACTGAGGTGTATCTCTCGCGGGTCCTGGGTGTGTTCTGGGTAGCTTGGTTCCTCACTACACAATACGCACATTGTCAGGCACCTAGATGGTCGGTCAATGCTTCATATACTCACTTATCCTTTTTTTGCCTGAAAACACGAGATTAAGTCCATACATGTGCTATACACCACAACGACTTACGATGGTGGACGTTTTGAATTCTTCGTCTTGTTGTCGTTATCGTTGCCTGACGACTTACGCTCACGTTTTCTGCCTTTCAAAAGCTCGGTATCGGGAGAAGATTTCTTGGGAGAAGTCAGGGATGTTTTACGCGATGACGCTGAAGAAGAGTCTGAATCAGAGTCTGACTCTGATGAACTTGAAGACTCGAAGGTGGCATGTCGACGATGGGCCATATGGCTAATGGATCCAAACTAGAGTAAGATGTGGGCTGGAGGTCACTGGACACACTGCGGCAGTACCTGTGTAGTCCTGATTGATTATAAAAGAGGGAACCACAGCATGCACGTGGCATTCACATCGTGCAGCGCCAATGAGTCAACAGGACAGAAGCGCCGACTAGGATAGCGAGCCATCTATAGCCTCATTTGCAGTGGGCGTCAGATTTGTACGGTAGGGGCATGTTGTGCCAGTGCGGTGCGATATTGATTGATGCAGCCGAAACGAAGAGGCTGCGAGAAAAAGCAGGGCATTCGCATATTGTGAAGCGCTGCCCGAATGTCACCGTCCTTGACAGTTAACGTTGAAGCAAGGACTTGGCAAGGATCATGCCAAGCATCGAGTCGGCCTGTTCTGTGAGGTTACTTCCGATATCAAATTCAAGTTCGTCAAGAATCTCGAAGCGGCTGGATCAATCTGTGCTTTCACAGCCGGAGCTCGACCACGCCCAGCCTCAGGCATTACGTACATAATTTCCGTTGTTTTATACACCCCAACGGGTGCCCGGCCCACCCTGAACCTTGGATAACCTCGCCCTTTGTATGTTCACTGCAATACCAATGTCTACTTCACCTGCTCGACCAAAGACGACAGTCAACACCTACCTTCGTTTCGGTGCCTCTTTACCGCAGCCACCAATCAGAGTAGACATTCAGAGCCTTAGTATCGGGAAAAATTATACCCTATTGAAAATTCAAGCATTATAACTTTTTGAATAGAAATAAAGTTGGACCATTACTAACAGACGTACATACCAATTTAATTCGCAGCGAGCGGACAAAATAAGAAATAGCTGGTGTAGATTGCACATGAGATCATTAGATCATCTTGAGCGTAGCCCTTGGCAAGGATTGGACGGTCTGGAACAACTCTGTGACATCATCCCACCCCTCGAGACCCAGCCCTAGTATACCCGGAACTACCCAGGTCAATGACACTCCAGCATCTTTGCAAGCCTCTGTGACAGTAGCAAATGGCTCTCTCGTAGTCGTAAACGCCAAATCGGCATCATGCTTGAGAGCTACGGCAAGATGCAACAGGTTTCGTGCATTCTCGGATGAGATATATGCGACAAAACGATCCGAAGGAGACAGCAACATTGCTGAAATGGCCAGCCGGCGAAGCGTGCGAGGTAAAAACGGAAATATGTTTGAACTCGTCGGAGATACATAAACGAATGTCTCGAGAGCAGGGCAACATTCCAGTGAACGGCATGGATCAAGCCTGTGTATCATCAAAAATCGAAGGCGCTCGCCGGTCGAGTCGAATGTGAGTAAAGGCGTGATATCTGGCGGGATACTTTGAAGATGACTTGGGATGACGACAAGCTTCCGTAATGTCTGCCCGCTGTTTGCATCCTCGTCGGGTCCACGGAGAAGGTCAATGATCCCTGGGACCGACAAGTAGGTGCAATGCAAGATAAGGCTGCGAAGTTTTCCCAGCGGGGTAGGAACTGAATGGCCAGATGGCCATGCCTCGAAATACATTATCTCCAAGGTTTCCAGGAACGCCGCAGCGCGCCCTAGAGCATTAAGGAGTGACTTGCTACTGTGGCCCACACTTCCCGCCAGCGTAAGAGAGCGCAACGACAGGAGATCAAAGTGCCCAACTTCAGTTGGCAATGAATGGCCAAATATCTTGTCCATGGTACCATAAATTTCTACTTTCGCCATTTGCGGCATCGAACTGAAGCAACCATTCAAGGCAGCGCAAAAATCATTGCGGTTCAACAGCCGCACTGAATCCCCTGCGTCTGTTGTGAAGATCACCATGACACGCGAATAGGAACCAAATTTCGGCAGAATTGAACACAGCTGGAGAATACTCTCATTCAGCCATGGGACGATGAGGGTGTGGAACATGATTTCGCGGGTAAAAGTGCACCAAGTTCGACAGACCAACGTAAACTGAATGAGTGCACGAAGATCATGTCGATACTGTTGCCATGACCTATCTATGGACGCTGGTCTGGGGAGTAGAGATGGAGGAGCGGGTGAAATATGTTGTAGAATTGATGGAATGAGCTCGGGAGGTATGTGGACTGTTGGCAGCCCATGACGGTTATGAGTGCCAAGGGACATGTCATGAAATGCAATGGGACAGCGGAGCGATTGCAGTAGTGCTACAAGCCCTGTTGCCCGTCGCCTTGGTGGAATACTACGAGAGGCTCAGTGAGTCACACCCTGATGATCAATATCCCACGAAGATTGTGTATCATACCAATATGCGAGTCGACAGTTAGACGCCCAAACATAGTAAATATATACTCCCATCACAATCCCATCATGATGGCACATGTTGCTGTGTTTTGCTCAAAATGATTTTTTTGCCAACTACTAGTTAGCGCCCATTTTTGCAAAATAACGCAGCAAGTCATGTACACACACGTTGTTGATATCATACTGGCAAGACTCGTTCCCTCGACGCTTAGGCTGAAGACCACTGGATATTCCAAGGGAAATCAAGGATAGTGCCACCAGTCGAGAGTCTCACAGCGGGACCTAGTAGGTGCTGGCTTATAGAATATTTTTGGACATACAGTATTAGTGATGTCGACCAGAGAATAAACCGGCGATCCCAAGGTGATCTGGAGATGTCAGCCTATGTAGTAGTTTCCCCTAGGCAGAGTCCGGATATTAGAGTCGAATAAAGATCATGATGAGTCGCAGAGAATTGAAAATTTGAAACTACGCACAAACATCGGAATCCTAAACCAATCACGTAAATAAAATTCTGACGCACAATTCCGGGACTTTCCTCAGATCAATGCGACTGACCCCTGCTAAGTATTTTACTCCTTCAATGCGTGCTCCTGGTCAGATACCGCTACAAACAAATAATACTGTCAAGACGCGGGTTGCGTTAGGGGATATTGCGACGTACATAAGATACAGTATGAATAGCAGAGGGGTCCGCGTTTGAGATGATGTGGTGCGCGAGTCAGTGAGTGAGTTCGGCATTGGGTGTGCTTCTGGTCAGAGAACCCAACACTAATGACATGGTTCCAACGTTCCTACGTGATCGCCCGAAGCAGCTGTGTTAGCTTGAACGTTCAATATGAATCACGACATAACTTGGGCAAAACTTGGGGGGATATTTCAAAGCTTCAATAAAGCTCGAGTCAAGATATTGAGATGTGATGCATGTGATGTCGTCTAGGTGCGTAAGATTCTGAAACAGAAAACATGAATGACTAAGTATACAGTGTACAGTAGTGAAAACAAGATCATGAATACAGTAGCGCCGTATGAAACCCAAGAACATCCAATCATAGAAGAGAAATTTCCGAGCCTTGATGATGTTATATCACCAAATGTTCTGCGGATGAAAATGTTACATTGCTAGCTGTGGTTCGGCTGTATACCCCCCAAAGCCTGGGTGAATGCCTGGTATTCCGTGACTATAAACTTCTGCGACGCCATTCAAGTGTGGTCCCTCTGGCCAGGAGAACCTTTGAAATAGATTAATTACGCCGCAGAGAAGAACAGACATGAAACATACCCTGGCATCATCATGTTGCTCCACCAGGCATCGTTGAGCGCATGCATAGCTGCCAATGTCCCGCTCTCCGAGAGCACGTCTGCCATCCCAACATCTATATCGCTCTCTAAAGCTCCATGGTACGACTGAGTGCGAGAGTGAGCAGCTTCGGAATATATCATGGGAGTCGCGGAAGGAGGTGTGGATGCCTGTGATGAAGAGCTCGAAGTGCCTCGGTTGAGAGTCATCTGCATGGAATCATTGTCACGTCCTTGCTGGGACATACCCGGCGCTGGTCTACCAGAGTATCCCGTTCCTGATGATGACAACGAAGATTGCGAAGCGAAGCCACGAGGTTCAGGTTGACGAGAAACTTGACTTGGAGGTGGGACGTGTTGAAGACGCCCACCAACAGCGCCTCCACCTTTCCTATGTCTCGTAAGAAGGCTGGCGAGGAATCGAGCATATAGGCGTGGCGTGTGGCGTTCATCAATGGCAACATCTTGAAGCGTCGTAATCAGGCGGCCAATGAGTTCGAAGATCTCATCCTCCATCTGACGGGTCAACAGCTGAGCAAACTCGGGGCGCAGAAGCTAAGTAATGAGGTGAGAACAGCACCACATTTTATATATGTAAGCATTCACCTTGAGCATGAATGCAGAGGCGAAAGATGCAAAGACAAAGTGGCCTTGGAATATTATGAGACCAAAAGAGTCGCCAATTAGAACAGTATCTTACCATCAGGGGCAGCGCGCATGAGACCACTAGGTGCTAGGACTTCGATCATTTGCTTAATGACCACCTTTGCGGAGTCGAAGCACTGTATGAAGTTCGGTAAGATGCTTGGGATACGGGGCAACAACAATACTGACCTTGTCAAGAAAGACGTTGTCACTCGCCTCCATGCCTCGTTGAAAAGCGTGTTGAAATCCAAAAGAGTACATGACAAGACGTGAATAGCTGACCAAGCTAGAGGCACATCAGCCAGTCTCGCAAAAGATTGAAACACAAAACTTACAAGGGCAGCAGAGTGCAGCGGAATACACTTCCAGGATCTAAGGCACAGAGATAAGCACGTGTTTGATTATTGCTTCTAGAATGAAATCGTACCTCCAGGGTCAGATTCCTCGTTAAAGCGCCTGGTCCATTCCTCAAAATAGTTTGTAAGATGACGATCGTGTTCTAACGTAACCTGAAGGAAGTTGATGCCCTGCAAGACCGGTTTAGTCGTGAAGTAGGCACAAGTGAAGGGCGCAAACCTTGTTCAAACCGGTTGGCGAGTTGGGGTCTGAGAAAATATCGTCATGGAACCGGCCCACGATGCGAAGAAGCGTTGAGTAAGCACAGAGGTGAATATCAAACTTCAAGACAACTGATCAGCACCCCAAAACGAGACGATATATTGGAACACACCTTGTCCCTGAAACGAGATTGTTTGTACCAGTCTGCGGAATGACGAGTGATATAATCCTCCTTAATAGTCGAGGGCTTGCCAAACTGTGTAGCAGTTGATCTGTCGATATTGAAACATATCATCCACACGCGAGCGCGATTCAACATCTCCCGCTCCTGGCGCTCTGTCTGGGGCTGTGTCGTAGAGACCTGATGCAAATTCAAGTCGGTAGCAATCCTAGAGTGACAGCGATAAGCTCTAGGAACGAATGGAAGGGTGCATATTACATACCGCGCCGCAAGTCCTGTGTACAACCAGCTTCTGTCTTCCTCCCACCTGCGAGCTGGGACAGCATAAATGCTCATGAGAATGTAAGCTTGACATAACTCGACAGACTTCCAGCCGTCGATGAGCGCGTTGGCCGCGGAGTGCTTCGCAAAGTGCATAGCAACAGGATATATCTCAGACTTCTCCTTGTAATAGCGCGAAGAAATAGCGCAGACTATGCATCTCAGGTCAGGTGTTTATCAGAGGACGTCAAGATAATAGTTACGTACTAACGGTGAACAAGAAGGGACACCTTTGGAAGATGGATTGAGATGTATGTAACGTAGGATCGAGGAGGCCGATGAATGGCTGGAAGTTAGATAAGTTGCAGCTTCTTCCTAGCTCTGGGAGCATACACTTACATTGATTTGCTTCCAGAATCTGTGTTGACGAACATGCGTCAACAGAAGGAAAGTAAAGAACTGTGAGAACTTACATATTGAAAAGCTTTTCGACGTCAGTGTTATTCACGAGTCCATGGAGAACTATCTCCGGCGTGTGCTGTTCCACCAAGGTTTTGCGGATATTCAAGTTCGAGGCAGGACCTATAAGATTATTAGAAACAGCATGTATCGCCGTTCCACGATGGCATCTTACCAGGCAAGAAATACTCCTTATTGGCCACACCCTGCAAGTAATTACCGTCATAAACACGGGGCCGGCATCACGAACAGCCATCACTTACCACATTGTCGTCGTCATCTTCAGGTTTCGTGTTACTTCCACCTGCACCAGTGGTGCCACCTTGGCGACTTCTACCTTTACCCTTGTCTTTATCCTTGTCTAAAGACAAGTTTGCGAGCAGCCCAATAGGCACAGCAGCATCTGGGAGCGAGTTCCTGACTTTCTCGACGTCCTCTTCTTCGACGGGACCCTCTTCGGCATCGGGATCGTCATCCTCGGAATCATCCACAGCAGCTGCAGAGGGGTTGCGCAAGTTACGAAGGAAGTTAGGGTCGGTAGGCGAGGCCATCCCTGGTTGCCTGATACTAGCTTGCAGACGATCAAGCCAGTCAACAATGTTCATGTTGTCACTGTCAGATGGTGATGTCGCTGCTTTGTAGGAAGCAACCGAAAGCGGCGTCGCAAGGTAAGGGTTGTGTAGCTGCTCGACAAATGATCAGTAAACGAATGTATCGAAGCATCGCGGCGAATGACCCACCTGCTTCAACAGAGACTCTATGATCTGATCTTTGTGACGGATCTGAGCCAAGAGGTACTCTCGTTTGCTAACACGGGGTGGGTTATATGAGTATTCCGACATCGTGAACGACATAGTATCAGAAGATGAAGACGACAAGGATGAATCAATAGATGAAGATCGTGAACGGGGCATATCAAGAACAGTCAACGGAGACAACAGTGGGAATGACTGACGAGAAAAAGCAACAAGGTTTAAATAGGTACCAGGAAGATGCGATGATATGCAACCAAAACGCAAGACTGGCACGACTTGTGCTTGGTTCGAAGCATGAATGACGAATAGAGATAATAACGGAAACGGGAAGTGTGAAGAAATTGACGGAATGAGATGGCCGAGAATGAAGAATGAAAGATGTCTCGAGGCCGGCCTAGACATCCAGATATGCTCGAGTTCACGGCTGTCATATCCCATTTGACTTAGCGGGAAGGGCAGCCAATGCCGAGACAGGCATAAAAAAATACAGTCGGTACAAAGACATGCACCGGTTCCAAAAAAAGAACGAGAAGTTACGACATCCGAAATGAAAGATGATCGTCGCCTTGAAATCAGAAGACTGAGTCATGGACTTACTTTGGCGCGGTCCTAGGTTTACGGCCCTCTACGATGCAAGGGTGGCCGCCGGTTGCGCAACGCTTGCAAGTACTAGCTCCATCCGGAAAGTCGCATTTCATCTGTAATGTCAACCGGAGACGAATGAGACAGCAAACCGATGTTACAGATTGAATGATTATGTGCGGATCATTCAGTTGAAGTCGGTCGCAATACATGGCGCCCAATCCATGCCAAACGAGGAGTACGGTCCATTTCGGGAGGAGAAAGTCAAATTCCGATAATCAAAGGGTCCAGGAAACGGCATCACGGAGCACAAATGGGCGGGGTACGTTCGCACATTCGAGTCGTGCCGAATGGAGGATAGGGACCGAGCAGCGGAATAGGAGACGTAATATCGGGAGATGTGGGTGGAAGTCCGCAGGTGTGAAGAATATAGGAGCCATCACCGGAGGTTAACAGATTTCAGTTGCAGGAGCAACAATGATGCCGTGCGAGGGACCCACAATAGCCCCAGGAAGGAGAAGCAGTAGTCCAAAAGTGAGGGCATGAGTTTTCGGCGAGGCAGATATCAGACATCAAGGTATGTTCGGAGCAGATGTAGGCCGGAGACAGCGTGGATTCATGACGAAATGAATTGTGTCGTAGATTGCAAGGGTATGAATTCATCATAGATAGGAGAAGAGAACGAGAATTTGGTAAGTAATGAGATCGTAGCACCACAACATATGGAATGGAAGTGCAAAAAAGAAGATAACGTACCTTCAGACGTTTACAATGTGTACATGCTCCAGTTCTGCAGTGGCATTCGTGAGAGCCCAAAGTTGGAAAATGATAAAGGGGTAGAAGATACGTAGCAGTAGATGGCGGGGAAAGTACCACCGAGCCGAAAAGATGGAACGTGTGGGGCAAGACACGAGTGCCGGACGGCAAGCAAGTCCATTAGGCAAGCAAAATCGCCATCATTGTTGGTGCGTGTATTTTAACAAAGCAATCATCCAAGCAGAATAAGTCCAAAGACACCGTGCGGGCAGGCGAAAAAGGAAGGCGACGAAGACGTGTAGAACGTGCATATAGCCGAGTCGCAGGACGGGGAGTTGTCAAACCGGTAGAATCATGAAATTGAGAAGCAGGGCACGGAATTAGAGCAAGTCGAGGTCAGGCAAGATGTCGAGTCGGCAATACAAGAGCAGCGACATCGAGTCGGTTAGCGTCGGTAACCGATGTAGCCGTAGCGGAAAGGCCGCCGGAGTCGGGAGTCGGTACAGAATATCGGCAGAGATAGCCGGTTCGGGTTTCGTGTCAAATGGACAAGGTTGTTTAGAAGTTTTGGCAGCAGGATATCCACAACGATCACAAATCAAAGGGCCAAGCCAAACGTTGCACAAGTTGAGATAAACCGAGGCAAAGGTTGGGGTGGAAAAAGTGAAAATTTACCAAGACAACATAGCCATCCGCACCAAGAGGCAGGAAAAGGCGACAAAAAGAGGAAGAACGAACAAACGTGGAAGTGCACAAGTCAAAGCACGTCCGACCAGCGCGCATCGCAGACCAGAATGAAAAAAAAAAATGATAGTGTCACAATCACAAACCAACGGTTTTTGAATGAGCGGAAGGAGCAAGCGCAATTGACAGGTGCCGATATGCAGGAAAAACCATCACGAGCAAATGAAGCCAACATTCCAAGTAGCACGACGTCAGCGGAAATTGTGTGACAAAGAAAAACCGGAACCAGATCCAAAATCATGATATAAGGTTGGAGCGCAGCGGGAAGCAAGGTTCCACCCAGCATACAAGATCATGCGTGCCATCAAGGTCATACACGCGTCCAGGTTAGTTCGATTGTTTTGGCCGCAGTAACACCGTTAAAGAGTCACCAGAAACACAGAATCGGATCCAATGTCGATCGAGTCGGTTAGTATCGGGGCCAGTAATTGAGATAACCAGGAGCAGTCGTCATCGAAGCAAGCATCATCGAGCACGCACGAGATCAGGACAGGGTCGTCGTGCCAACGTAAATGAATTTAGTTACCAAACGAGGGTCAACGAACCAAACCATTTGCAGAAACACGGTCCCCGGATAAGACCAACATAAGGAAGACGCGTCCACGGGAGGAAATAGAAAAAAATGAAAACGTACAAAACACAGCCCGATCAGCACACTATTCCAGATTCAATAAATACGAGGTCACTCACTTGCGTTGGCCCAACATTCCTGCAGGCGCGCCTTGTGGAGGCATAGATGGTCCAGACCATTCTACCACGTCGTCGTCATCACTGTCATCATCACTGTCGCCTCCCCCACCCCCGCCGCCCTGGGATGTCGATGGTCTCGCTCGCTTTGGAGCACGAGCTCTTCGGTTTGGTGCGGGGCGAGGGGCAGGAGGCTTCGGTACGATTGGAGGGCGTGTGGGACCTGCCTGAGTCGTTGTTGTTGTTGCTGCGGTGATAGGCATAATCTGGCGCTGGCGTATCTGCGCACGCTGCTGCTGCTGTTGCTGCTGCTGCTGCTGCTGCTGCTGTTGTTGCTGCTGCTGCTGCTGTTGTTGCTGCTGCTGCTGCTGCTGCTGTTGTTGTTGTTGTTGCTGTGGCGCTGCGGCAATTGGCGGCGATCCAGGGGTGACAGTCGAGATAGACGAAGTTGCAGCATGTCCCACACCCTGTGAAGCCATATGGACATTACCCGAGCTCACAGACGATGCTGGATGCCCCGAAGACGTATCGTCGTATGAGGAGGACGTAGGGTGGCTTGCGTATGAGGCCGGGGAGACGGAGTCGTGTGAACGAGGGAGTCCAAGTAAGGGCCCTGTTTGTGTGGGAGGTAGAGTAAGAGATAAGCGTCAGCATTGTGCGCTAGAAGATACGGAACCCCGCAATAGATGGTGGCGAAGAGATGATGTGACAACACGGAGATACAAATGATGATGTTCGGGTACGATGGGTCAACTATGCCGGGGCGCTAGTTTGGCCACGAGGTTAACGCCGTCAGCGCAACTAGACCCAACACACGTAGATTATTATGGCCCGCAGTACATCCACAAATTCCGGCCACAAATTCCAGCTAACGAGAAGGTAATGCAAGTGCTGGGCAAGAGCCCATTGCATCCAAAAGGGGCTCACGAAAGTGTGATGGTTTAATTTAGCATAGCCCCGAGCATTTACCCCATATCAGAATAAAGTTGAGAGAACGTTCTTCGTTCCTCGATCGGAAATAACTGTTGCGTCTCTTGAGCAAAGTGCCCAGAACTCCGTCCACAGAGTACCATCAATGGACATTGAGCGACCTCGCATCAAAAAAGAAATCGAGAACACGCCTCCCCCATTCTGCAGTATGAAATAACCCATAATCGTTGGCCTCTTGACAGTAATTTGTCGAGAGCTTCGTCCACAACGTCTGAGCAGCACGCAGCCAATAGGCAGGGCGTCACGTGTTCGGGCACGAGCATTGCCCCGCGCCAAAATATGAAAATGAGATAGCCGATAATCGATAATCGAGAGAACGTTACCCGTGTCTCGATATGAATATAAAATAACAGATAAACGGGGGCCTCTTGACAGCAAGGCGTCAAGAGCTCCATCCACATAATCCCATCAAATGCCTGAACAGCACGAAGCATAGCATCACGTGTTCAGGCACAGGTCTGCATGCCTCCGTAACTCGATAAACGCTTCATGAAGCGATAGAAAAATCGAAACAAGAAGAATTGGGCACGAAGCCAAAAAGAGAGACAATCCGAGTGGACGAAGAAAGTCCAAGCCATCGAAACGCAAAAATGAAAACAGCAAGATGAAATGAAATGAAAACAGGAAAAACACACTCACCCCCATCACTAGAAGGCGTATGCGAATTCGCAGGTGGCGTATTCGGCCCAAACGTCGCAAAAGGCGAGTGGGGAGACATTGAGTGCGCGTGGGGCGTGGACGTAGGCGCGTGCGTCGAGTGCTGTCAATCAAGCAGTGATTAAAGCAATGATCCAAGTCGGTAGTGAGCGATCGAGGAAGTTGATAAGAGCGTTCCATGGATAATGGTTCCGCGGAGGAGAAAAAGGAGTGGGAAGCATGAAACGATTTATTGTCAGCGCGATTCAAGATCGAAGATCGAAATGAGAAAATGGCACAAAGGACAACGGGACATGGGCTATATCCACGTTCACGGATGGCGTTCAACACGGTCTGAAGGAACAGACAAACCAGTGTCGCGAAAAAAGGAGGCATGAAATATAGCAGAAAGGAGTTTATCCCTACATGTGCGCATATCCGTGTATGCACCTCTGAAAGAACAGACGTGCCCCCAAAAAAGAAGAGAATGAGGCATAAAGGATAGGTGAAAGAAATTTCACCCCTACACGGGCGTGTAAATACGCCATCCAATCCCTTGTCAAGAACAAACAAGTATGCCCCGAAAGAAAAACAAGCTTGAAAACACCCACAAGACTGGCCGTACTCTGTGTGTGCGAGAAAAAAGCAGAAGAGAACGAGGCACAAAGTATAGCTGGCGGGCGTACGCCGTTCAACTATATATAAAAAAGCAAACCGGCTTCCCCGGGCCAAGAGTACATCATGCACTGGTATCAAAGAAAAATGGAAGCGAACAAGACACAAAGAATAGGAAGGAGACTATCCCGTCAGGATGAAATATCAAAGATCAAAGATGAGAACGACAATGAGGCACAAATTATAGGGGGGTACCCATAAAAGGCGCGTATATTCAAACCGCGCTGGCGTGCCCTGGAAAAGAGCAGAAGGATAGATAAGCGGGCGCGCATAAGAATGCTGCCCCGTTGAATAAGAACGAGACATGATGGGAATATCCCCACATACACCGTCCAACCCCGTCCAAAAAAACCTTTCGACAAAAAACCCCAAGACCACACAACAAGCAAAAAGACACTCACGAGACTAGGCGCACTCTGGCTCCCCTGGCTACTCATCGCATAATACATATCGTAATACGAGTCGGACGACCCCGAATAGTGCTGAGACTGTTGGGGTGGATTTGGAGGGGCGTGAACCTGAGATTGAATATGCGACTGGGCATGAGAGTGCGAATGCGATTGCGTTGGAACACGAGGGTCTGCGTGCGATTGCGATAGGACATGTGGATGATGGGGTTGCGAAAAGTGACTCTGCGGCCTGGCCTGAGACTGATTCTGGGAAAACTGTGGGGCAGATGGGAATTGGGTTTGTTGGATCTGGAATTGGGACTGGGTGGGAGGAGGCGAGAAGTGGGGCTGGGGCTGCTGAGCCTGGACTGGTGAGAATTGACCTGCAATTAATTGAGTCGTGCGCTGTGCAGCAAGGGCGTGGCCTGTTGGCTCTTGAGATGGCTGTGTAGGGGGAGGTTGGTTTGAAGGAGCAGGAGGAGGGACCTGTGAGTATTGGCCATGTTGCTGGAAAGGGTACATCAGAGAGAGGAAGGAGAAAAACAAAAGAAATATGGAATGAAGAAAGTGAAGATAAAGGGGATGAATAAACAGGAAAGGTAAGAGAAAATCCAAGCTGCACCTCGAGAGTCGCTTCGAAAGAATAACATCACGTGATAGGGGGATTCAAAGACTCACTTGGCTTTGGGTGCCGCTCTGCCTATAGTACCCAGAAGCCCGGGCACCACCACGTGCCGAACGCCGTGGAGCGGGTATAATGGGGCGTTGTTGTGGACGTTGCTGCTGTTGAGCTTGGTCTTGAGCAAGTGGGTACTGGTTTGTGCCTGCTCCTTCCAAGCCATACGGTTGCTGGTACGTCGGATTTTGTCGGAAGTATTGCCCACCCGGACCTGTGAATTGGGTATCCCAGGTATTCATAGTAGGCTGGAGGGCAGTGAAGCTCGAAGTTTGAGCAGGGTCATAGAAGGACGAGCTAGTGACGATCATTTGCTGAGAGTCTGGAAACCACTGCTGGTCACCTGTACTTGCTGGTGCAGGAGTGGATTGGTGGAAAGAAGCAGAAGAAGAAGAAAGGGAATGTCCTTGAGTGCGGGGCTGGTTATCTTGTAGTTGCTCGCCCGCTATTCGCCCAAAGAGAAATATAAAGGTTAATTAGTTCGAATAGTGAATAGTTAGATGGAGGCTTACATCCGGTGGAAGGGTTTGCGGAATGAGTTTGATCGACATCAGCTGGCGTCCGGCGGTTTGACATGCCGATTCGATTATCCTGTTGGAGATCGACTCCTGTATCGTGTCTTGGATGTGAAAGATGATAGCTCTAGTAGTCCTATGTCGAATTAACTTGAACTTCCGGGATAACACAATTATGGATTAAGATCCAGAGCAAATCCACCCTTAGTCGTCGTCGAAGATAGCTGAGCTTCCCAAGCCCTCCCAGTGCGCGTCTCTTCTGCCCAAGTTCCCCGGTTCTGCGAATCACCGGGTTTCAAATTTTTCAATCACAGAGTCGCGCGTCAATGGATGATGATTCGTGTATCGTTATAAAGGTGGATTGTTCAGCAAACGAGCTGCAGCACACGCATTCTATGGCCTGAATGCTTCGAATGAGGACGAGACGATATCGACGAGAAAACGAAACTAAACACATGGCCGTTCCTTATTTAACTTAGCCACTCCCGTAAGTACTCGATAATTTACCCCAGCCAATCACAGCTCGTTCATCCTAATTTGTTTCCGCGGCTCCGGCCATCGATGACTAACCGGTCAGCCTTGTGCTTCGGTGCGCAATCCACTTCAGAATCTGTGCCAAAAAAACATATTCCTTCGAGCGTGTCTTGCATCGCAACCTTCAGCTCGCTCTTTGCCGTCACATACTGTGACGTTGTCCCGCTCGACATCTGATCCGTGCTGTGCCATCTCTCCCGAGATACCTTCTTCTACCCAATCCAAACCTGCATCGCTGTCATTTTTGCTGCGAACACCGTTAAATTTTCGTGAGTACCGCATGGTATGCTGCCAGTACCTTACGACGATCCTCCACGACTTCTTCTTTAGCACTGCTCATTACCATTTCAGGGGTCTCGTTCTCGTGTTCACCGTCCATCCCCGCGCCTGCCAACACCCACCTTCATATACCTGCGTGCTTCCCCGCGCGCGCATCACTTCACTTTATAACTATGTACACTCTCTTTCAAATTCTAACGTTGCCGTGTCCTCGTTCCCACCTCACGCTTGCAAGTCTTGTATTCATATTCATACACTGGTCTCCTAGCTCACGTGATCCTCGATTGTCATTCAACAATTGGCGCCGCATCGCCACGATACGCCGCATTCGCGTCATCCCGCCACTCATCGTGTTTTTGCGCCGCGGCGTCCTCAGCGTACGCGATGGTCTTCGCCACGCGCTTCTTTCATGACATGCCAAGCCAACTATGGAACCCTTACCCCTGTATCATATCCTGACCGACCCTACACGGGCAGATGAGCTCCGCTGTCCGTCGTCTCAGGTGACACTTCATTAACTTTCATCTCCGCATCCCACGCACTCCGTGTCGGGCACGTCTTTGGAACATCTTACCCCGCATCCCGACATCCATGGATTTCGCCAAGCGCGTATCTCGAGTTACACCTGTACGAACGTCGCGTTCGCAAGACTGTTAGCGCTATCTATTGTGGTTCCTCGAATTCTTTAGACGCTAGCCTGTGTTCGTCTTCTTATTCCCCCGCCCGTCACTTCTTGTCCATCACCTGACAATAACTGGTATTCTAGCCCAGTCTAGTTCTCATTCAATCTTCGGCCCGTCGGGTGGTGTAGGCACACGACTCAAGACTCATGAATTTGGAAAGCGCAGTCGCCAAAAATAGTATTACTATCTCCCAAGCATATCACTCTTACTCCCTAAACTGACACTAACACTGACGGCCCGAATTCGAACGCACTAGTGGATGTAAATCAGGATTGTAAAGATGCATGATACCCAAAAGCGAGTTCTCCCGTTTACTTCTCCATCTCGACGTCCTCACCCCGCACATCCTCTAATGATCAGACTTGCAACGCAGATCCCCCAGTTTGTGGCACCGTCGCTGTTCCCGTTCAGCGTCTTTCATGGATTTGCAGCCGCCAGTGCTCACTTACAAGAAGATTCACACGGCGCTGCGCCACGGATAAACATGTGTACGTACGTACCGTTCTAAATCTGATCACCCAAATATCCAACGTTAATTATCCATCCCGATCGCTATATAAAGGACCACCATATGCACATGCACATGTCTGCGTGATTCCTGATCTGCAGTACTCCACAGTGTTGCGTATACCGCGTATGTTTTCGGAGGGATCCTTGCGTAACTTGCTGCATAAAAAACACCTTTAATGCAACTTTTTACGGGTGGATCCCTTGTTTTATCACGCGATGATCGAAGGTCTTGGGGTTAGAAAGTGTCCTGGCGCATATAGTACCACAAGGTATGTTTTGGATCATGAAATATCCGCGGCTGGGACTCCGAGGCGCGCAAACTAAAGGCTAGTTCTAGGACGGCACCACACCAGTCGACGGTCATACTTATTTTTGTTCGACTGGAAGCTCGCCAAGCTAGGGCCACTTGCTCGAACTTGGTATGTAGATCCCCCCGCACCGTGTTATATTGGGTTCTGGATTCTCCCGCGGCCTAGCGCTTAGATTCCGAGGTGCAGAGGGTTAGTGCACTACTCTACTAGGACTAGTCGACGTCTGAGAATCATGGTTGGTGATTCACGATGCTTACGCGGAGGTTTTACTTGTGGATGAGATATTTACGATTTAGACGAGAGGTTTATCACTTATAATAATAATAGCTCGGTGTTCATTGTTGATGTTCTCCCTGCATCGTGTACCCCCCCTGATTATATATATATATCCCAGCTCCGAGGGGATACTCGATGTTTAGACGCGGCATGGCTTATCCGATGTGTTTGTTGGGATATATAAGTAGGTCTCATCAATCTCCTTTCCCTCTTTCATTGAGTCGCTTGTTTTAAGAGTCTTTCGAATTTCTTGTGCAGCATCGTTGTTTCGCGAGCTGAAACAGACTAGGCTACGCGGCAACTTCCGGACCCTTCCTTGCTTCCTATTTTTTTCAATTGTTGTTTCCCTCTTCGTTCATACCGGCCCGTGCTTGTGTACATAAGCTTAAATCCGACTCTTTAATAGACACTATTCATCATATCATTCCTGGCTTCTCCTTTGAACAGACTGTTCCTAGTTGCACATTCGATGTGAAATGGAATCCGATGGTTTCAAGCACCGATACAAGCAGCGGACGTCCGACAAGATGAGATGTCATCACTGGCAGATACTCTTGGTTCCTGGTGAAATGTCGTACAACTTGTACTAGTATTTGACCATGAACCATGGACATTTGCTATGGGATTAGGCACCGCTCTCGATTGACGCAGGCAGTTCAAGGTGGTGTATCTTACTGGATCGAACCCTGATTCTGAGCTCAGTTATGATTGGGACCATCATCGACGTCGAGACTCAACCTCTGATAGGTCAAGCAACCAAGGTCATTTCTCATGATCTAATAACATCATCGTGACGCAGGTATCGCTCATACACCGACCACCCATGTGTGTTGTTCACGATATATACGCAGGCACGTTTCAGGCGATCCAACTACATTCACGGAAATAGCTATCGGCACGGATGTGACTGTCGCCGGGCCCGCTCAGCAGTGTTGTTCGCATCCTAGGGTTTTTCTTGTATTCAAGGGCGCGAGTACCAGCTTGTTACGGCTGGACCATACGCGATCGGCCCGTCCATTTCATGTGGGTGCTGATATTTGTTGTTATGAGTCTCCGCACGTTGACCTTGTACAGAATACAGATCTGAGTGCGTGGGGATTGAGAATAGTCGAGTGGCGATAAGTGATCAGTCAAGAGGAAGACACTTTGAAGTCGATCTCTGGAGAGCAGGGGGGAGCTGGGAAAAGGTAACTTAGTCAAGTACCGGCTCATCTTACCTGCCAAATCTACTAAACACAACGTTAATCATCGAGGTTACCAATATTGACGAAGTAGTGATTCGAGCATTGCAATCTCTGTCATCGGAGAACGTGACCACGGGCAAAGGGGCTATTTACATCTTCTCAATTGGTCTCAACAATGGACTAAGAGCCCTGGCCATCATTGTGTGATGAGCTCATTTTACCCCCCATTGCAGAGGAGTTACCCTGCCATATTCTTAGTTATCTGTCATACAATGAAATCCTGCGCTGTGCATTGGCGAGTCGCCCCCTCTTCTTATCAACTAGCGCACTGATCTGCCCACATTACAAATTTTCCAAACCATGTACACGACAGTCAAGAATTACCACTTCTTGCCTTGCTTGCTACACGCAGGCACATAGTCGCGGATATACCGCTCCAATGCATGGAATTTATTGTAACAGAAAATTCTATGAGTATGACAAAAATGGATATTTGCAACTGACAAACGGGATAGTCATACGGATCTAAGTAGAGAGGATCATTTGGTGCATGTTCTCCCTTGTATCATATGCGTTGAATTCCCAGGTAATTGATTTGATGGCCTGGGATGCAGAGGTGTACAGATCTAAAAGCATGCTTCAGCGCGTCAAGAAAAGATGTTGCAGAACAACCGACCATGTTCGTGGGGGTGGTGATGTGGATATAAGTAGTGCAGTGCATCCTCCGCCAGGTTTTTGAACTCAGGCATCTCCTGAACTATCTGGCGTATTTCTCCTGAAAGTGTTGTTAGCTTTGAATCTCGGAATCAGGCGAGCTTTTACCGTGAGACGATAAAGATTTCAACGTGGCGGTCACGCGGAGAAGCTTGACAGGATCCTGGCTACTGAGCATTTCAGCCAGTATTTTGCCATTCTCCATGATTTCACTACGTAGCGACTCTGAGGTTTTCATGAGCATGCCACGCAACGAGCTGTCTTGAAACTCTCACCGCGAAGCGCAATCTTTTCTAAAACGCTATTGAGAGCCCGAATATTCACATCCGTGGATTCAAGACAAAGCAACAGAGGTTTTATTATTCCGACGCCAACCATCGCCTGATGTGCGTCCTCTGTATCTTAATTAGTGTGCGTTCTCGACAGCAACATGCAAACCAACCGTGATCAGCGATAATGCGCAGGTAATTGATAGCGCTATTCTTGATGGCGCTATTCTGAACAGAGTCGGGCCGAGTTGTTTCGATCATCTTGCGTAAAATCCCAATAATGTTTCCTGGTTGTCTGGGCTTATCGGAATGTTTGTGTATCGTCTCCTTGCCGCTGAAATTCCTATTGAGTGACGGTGGCTTCTCTAGCTTTAACATCATGGATCGCAAGTCATCTGCACAACTCGTAAGAACCCCATAGACCACAGGAGTACCAAATTGCCAAACCATTTTGGAATATCTTCGCAAGGATATCTATGCCCTCCCCACCCTCCCGGCCGATTGTTCCATCAAAGATGCGTTCCTCGATCATCTGCAGCAAATGCAGACCCACGTCAGCGTTCAAGTCAGGGTCCAGTATTCGTTCCTTTGCGTCGTCTGAACGTAGCCCTGCAGTCAAATTTGTTGACAAAATGTCCCGGAGCACTCACTGTATTTCATGAGAGTCAGAAGCGCATTCGCAGCAAATAATGCGTGGTCTGGTTTCGCCAAATTATCGACTATGCTTTCCAGGCCTCCTTCCGCAATGATTCGATTGCGGAGTTCATCTGAGACAAATGTCAGTGTTCCTGCAGCAAACATTTGACAGACCGCACCGTGTGTTGATAGCTCTGTGAGTTCCTCAGTCGCCTCATTGCTCTTTTCCAGTACTTTATCTCTCGAAAACGCAACTAGTTTGCCGATGTGCGGACCCAGTACGAGCTTATCACGCACGTCCCCTGAGTAACAGAATAAATTATCCGATAAGCAGGGTCTTCTTAGACGATTTCAGATACGAACCAAATGATTCAGCGAGTGTCTTCAAGCCACGCGGTCCACCGCTCAAACCTTGTTTATCGAACTCAAACAGGTCAATCAATGTGCCGAGTATATCGCATTGTATAGCCTCCGCACGGAGTTGTTCTATATTCAGAAGAGCGTTAGCATTGATCACAGGAATAGGAAGGGTACTTGAACCATTGTGGCAAATCTCGCATAATGCGGCAACTGCAGCCGGAGTGACAAAGAAATCACGACACTTTATCAAGGTCTTGAGTCGTTTGACAATCTCTGTCTTTCGGGGCTCCTCTGGGAAGTGTCCTGAACACGAAATATCAGAACATACTGATTTCCGTGAATCTATGTTGTGACTGACCTTTGCTGGCCACAGCTGCTAAGATCTTTAACGCAGCAACCACAACGATCACAGCTGAGATACAAATGAGGAAGGGGATCGAATTGAGAGGTAAAGACTTACATTTTTCTTTACGTATAACAAAGATTTCATCGATAAAACCGGATTGTTTGGAAAGAATGCAAGATGTTTCATCTTTAGTTCAATCGCATATAAGGGGTGCGTTCGAAACAATTCAGAAGAACAATGCAACTAACCAAAGTGTTGGGCAAGGTATGACAGCGTTCTCATCGCAATTAATTTGTGTTCGCCAGCATTCCGACAGAGGTCGACGATGCGAATAACCAGATCCTCTGTAAGGAGCTTCTTTCTTAGTGTTTCGATGTCGCAAAGAGCCGGAAGAGCTGCACAAGCTCTGCCTTGGTGTTCTGGGTTTGTGAGCATGGCGGGAACATCAAGACCGTCTAGTATGGACGTGTCCGTGTCCTTGACTATGCGTTTGTGAGAGTTCGTCAAGGCAGCAATGTAAAGACAAGACGTACCGAGTACGCAGTACACGACGACTGCGTTGAGGCGCACTCGAGGATCCTTACATTCTTCTTTCAAGTTGGCCGTGTCAGTACATCTGTTCTCCTTCGAGTCCGCAGTGGGAGATATCTCCTCGTCTTCTGCGTCTTTAATATTCGCGATAGTTTTGCCCTGAATGCCAAGCAAGGCTTCTAGCGTCTCAAGTGCATCCACCTTCCGCATCGCCTCAACTCCGAGTTCTGCAATCCATAAATCAGGTCAGTAAGTCAAAATCGCCTGACAGCTCACCAAATGAACACATGAAGGCCAAGCGGTCAACATAATCAAGGATGTGTTTCTTGTGAAGTGTACTAACGAGAGCCTCAGCAGTCGAGCGTTTGAAAGGGACTTCCAAGGGAAGTCGTGACAACCGCCACTGCTCCTGGTCGTAGTCAACATGAAAGTAAATCGCTTCAGGCCACTGCTGGAAATTTCTCCAGAAACTTGCTTTCGGCCGGTAGTGGGAACGAAACAGAACCGATGCATGGACCTCTTGGCCAGGTAAGATGATGCGACCCCTTCCATAATGCGGTCTACAAGTACTCAATGTGTGAGCCGAGTGGAGCAACATCGTCACTTACATTGATGTATGTTGGTCGGAATTGTTGTAGCAAAGACGTCTGATAGGCAGTAGCTCGAGCGGCCACCACGAACGCGTTAACGAGTCATTAATCTTGTGCATCAAATCTTCGTGCCTGAAAGCTATCTTGTGTGGATTGAGCAGAAGGCCCGCCTCCAAAGCTTCTTCGCGCATCCATAGTAAAGGAATATCATGGAAATTAAGCGCATTGTGCGACTTCTTCCTGTTTCCACCACCGCTAGAACAAGTTGTCAAATGATAGCCTTCTCGCGTAGGGGATACATACACATCTGAATGACTACCGGCAAACCAAACCTCCTTGACATCATTTTCCTTGAAAATGTCCTTTATATGTTGCGCTGATTGGGATTTAGGTCGATTGCTCATGCCCCCATAGACATACTCAGGTAGGAATTTCACCCTGCACTCATCTAGCGCAAGTCCCTGGCGGAAATGGCAAATGTGATCGCATGTATCGGTGGACGGTAAAATCTTCTGCTTTCTGATGCCAACAGACGAAACGGTGTCCCTATACGGCGTATTAATTATGCTGGTATGCTCGCACTCAGGTATAATACTCACCATACGCCGATGAAATGTATTACTACGCCTTGTCTCGAGAACGTAGATCTGAATCCTTCCGCAAGTGACTTATCCTGTTCCCTTCCACTGTTGATGGCGGAGTAAAGCGCAAAGGCACTGCTGGCGTCAGCTAGTCAGTCGAGAACGATCATAAAATATACTCACTAGGGGATCTGTTCTATGTTGCCGCGCTGTATGAGTCCCACCTATCAAAAGAGTAATGAACCAAAAAGATCATAGATCAAAGTTGATGGGTACCTTGTGAATCATTCCTGCCAAAGCACGAACTTGGTATGCACCTCTCGAAAATCCTGGCCTCGAATTTCAATACGGTTGACTGTATGCACTATCCAAGGAACTTACCAAACAGGAAGATCTTATCACCGGTATGGTACTCGTCTGAGAGCCATCTATAGGCATCCATAATGGTATGGCTGATATTGCTTTACTGCCGTTAATGCGAGCCGTGAAAGGTTGATACGTTACTTACAATGCAAGGGCCAGATCAAAGACACTAGAGACCTGCTTCATCAGGTCTGTATGTCCCTTGGCATACGTTCCTACACCACTGTTGTAGTATGTTAACTGTTTGTCATTCTTGACCATGTGGCTATATATTTCGACGATATTAGTGTTCTGAATAGGGATATTTACCGTCAAGAACATGAGAAGGCATGCACGTCGGACGACCTACTTTATCACCATACTTGTTTGATGTCCCATCTATAGACATGAATAATCATCATCGAGAACTGTAAGTTAAAACGCGCACCGATGCAAACAACCAGATTTCTTCCTTGTATCTGGTCTTTGCGACATTTACACGACGCGTCCAGGACCTCAGATGAACCAGCAGACATCATAATCCTGGGCGAAGCAAAACTGTTAGCGACTCCTCAGTTTGGAGCTGCAATAGTGGCTGGAATGCGTCCCTTGCATCATCAAGGTTTTATATTGTGCTGAATAGGGTATGGCCACGAAGGTGCGGTGATATGCATAAACTGCGTGTGGCACCTGTGGAGACACTACACCCTGGCCTCCTGAAGAAGCACCACCATAGATCTATGAAAACTGCAGTACGATTGGGTGACAATTCGCTGCTGTGCACACCACGTTGCAAACCTTATTATTCAAGTAGCTGAAGCATGGCAAACATACACAACATCCTTGGCGTCAGATGCAACGTTGGTCGTCTTGTTCTCTTTTATGAACACAGGACGGGGACTCAATCGGGGAATGATGAGCGGGAAATGGAAGATGATGAGGCTGCATTGCGAGGAAACCTCAAAAATCTGGGACGGAAATGAAGTTGCTGAGTGCAAAACGTACAAGGCTTATGCTAAATCATATTACATCCTCAAACTCTTGTAGGGTAGAAGTGACTTTGCGCCCCACATGACTAGCGAAGCTCTCGAAGATCAACCAATCTTTGCCCTCAATCTCTGTGAACAGAAGCTCGCTTACCATGTCACTTGAAGTATAAGAAGATGGTCGTTTCGTAAAGCGCTTGCCAGAATACCTGGAGATCGAGCGCCCGGAAAAGCATGACGAGCCAGCGTGTTTCGGTATTGTGCAGCAGGCCTGGGATCCATATTTGAGGGGAGGCCTAGACATTGATAATTTGATGGATTACGACCTAGAATAAGAATAAGTACGTCTGGAAGCCTGACATCTTGAAATAAGTGAACTTCTGGACGTAAAGAATACGAAGCGCTAACAACTCAAGGACAGCGGCATGCACGTTGAATGAATATCAAAAGGAAGAGAGGGCTGCGGTGCAGTCTAGTAAACTTTTGATGGTCCCGACAGTATGCATCATGACTGTCTGGCCAATTTAATAATTAAGCATTGCACGCTGACGACTCCGGCACGCAATATGGCCAGCCAATAGACCATGTCAAGTGTAGTGCATCCGACGACCACGATGTTTAAACCCCGCTGGACATTGGCGACGAGATTAACGCTCATTCCATGATGATATCTCGAGTTTTGGCTTTGCGGCTTACATGAATAGCGAAGCTCTCGAAGATCAACCGATCTTTGCCCCGAACCCCTGTGAACAGAAGCTCACCTGCAATGAAGGATAAGAAGATAGCCGTTCGCCACATTGAACCAAACAACGCAGGACTGGTAATTCTTGATCTGCGCGGACTGTTTCTGGAAGTTCCCCTTCATGCTGCGTGGAATTGTGTGTTACTTCGTGCAC
Organism: Suillus weaverae; assembly: GCA_016767475.1. NCBI lineage: Eukaryota > Fungi > Basidiomycota > Agaricomycetes > Boletales > Suillaceae > Suillus > Suillus weaverae. The sequence goes on along the minus strand of MU179384.1, from coordinate 28,367 downwards.
GCGCCAGCATGGTAGAAGAATGATGAGAAATCGGAGGTGAAGCCGAAGATGCCACCGTTACGCCTTTAATAAGTGCGAGAACGTTCGTAAAGCGCTTGCCAGAATGTTTGGAGGACGAGCGCCGGGAAAAGCGTAATGCAGCGTGTGTCGAGATTCTGCAGCAGGCCTGTGTTCCATGTTTGAGGGAAGGTCTAGACATTGATAAGTTAATGCGTAGAAGAGGAATAAGTATGTTGGGAAGCCTGGCATCTTGAACTGATTAGGACAGGGAGATCTTCAGGACAGCATGCAAAGGGGCCCGCACTCTGGCGTTTAAATTTGGCTGGACATTTCCAACGAACTTTGACGCTGGTGGGTATGACCCTGGACCTGGGGATTGCATATAAGGGGTGGAGAGCCTCTTACAGCGGAATAGAAGAATGGGTTGCTGTGCGTACATGGCAAGAAGAGGGCTGCGATGCAGCATGTCCATGTCAAATTTAATGCACCGTGATTGCGTTTAAACCCCGATGGACATTGCCGAGGAACTTGACGCTCATTCCTTTCCATGATGATATCTCGTGAATTTCGAATTTTGTTTTGGGTGTTATGTGTTCACCTAGCTGGGATCTATCTATTTACAAAGGGTTTCCTTCTTACTCGACTCGCACTCCCAGACAGAAGTGCAGACGCCGGGACTTCACTCGCTACCCACAAAAGAGCAGTCTTGCTCGTCATAGACGCTCTCCGATTTGATTTCATCGCAGAACACCCGCCAGTACCTGCTTCCCCTTTCCATCACCACATCCTAACTCTGCCACACGAATTGACTGCTGCTCATCCAGACAGATCATTCATATTTAATGCGTACTCTGACCCGCCGACCACAACTCTTCAGCGACTCAAAGGCATTACCACAGGGTCTCTACCCACCTTCGTAGATGCCGGGGAAAACTTTGGAGGGTCTTCCATCCATGAGGATTCCATCATACATCAGCTAAACGCCGCGGGAAGAAAGGTATGTGCTGTCTTCTTTCCCCTCCGTTGCCCTGATACAATCCAAAGGAAAGATTGCTCTCGCCGGCGATGACACCTGGCTCACCCTTTTCCCAGACGCCTTTCAGCACAACATGACTTTTGCCTTTGACTCCTTCAACGTCGAAGACCTTCATACCGTAGACCAGGGCGTCATCGATAATCTTTTACCCTTGATGCGACATCATCAAAACTCATGGCATTTTGCCATTGGTCACGGTTTAGGCGTCGACCACGCTGGTCACAGAGTTGGTCCAGACCATCCCATCCTCAGAGATAAACTCGAGCAGATGAATACTCTTTTGCGAAATGTCGTTGCGGCAATGGACGATGATACCCTCCTCATAATGCTCGGGGATCACGGAATGGATAAGATGGGTAATCACGGCGGTGACAGCGTCCTGGAGACAATGTCGGCTCTCTGGATATATAGCAAGACCCCTCTTTCCCTTCCCAACTACACAATTCCAGAGGCCATTCTACCGATGATCACATTCCCAGACGCTCTGGTCCCCCATCGCCATGTCCAGCAAATAGATCTGGTGCCAACTATATCCTTACTCCTCGGTCTTCCCATCCCATTCAATAATCTTGGAACCGTCATCCCAGAACTTTTCAATCGGGATTCTGACGGTTCGTCTTTGCGAAAAGCCATGGAACTCAATGTTGCTCAGATCAGGCGCTATCTCGACGCCTATCGTTCTAGTTCGTCTGGTAAGGAGCTTGACGCTGCCTGGAATGATTTATCCGTTGCCTGGGGTGACATAAATGCGATACACGGGCATCACCGTCTCATTGCACTTGATAACTTTACCCGTTTGGCGCTATCTGCTTGTCGTGTTCTCTGGGCTCAGTTCAACGTTTTTCTGATGGGCGCTGGATTGGCAGTCATCGGTTTGAGCATCGTCGCTGCCTGGGTATTATACTCCAAACTCTGCGATGTCGCGGACGACGACTGGGAAAAGTGGGTGGACGACAAAGTTTGGTGGTCGTTCAGCGCCTCCGTGGTAGGATCTGTCGCAGGGTACCTAATGCACGTCATGTTCCACGAGTATTTGGATGGCGTCGCCATGCACCAAACCGTGCTCTTCGTTGCTGCCATCTCGTCATCATTCGCCATGGTAGCTACCACCCGCCCCACGATCACCTTGAAATCCATCAAGTCACTTCCCATCTTCCTCATTCTCCACACCTTATGTTTCGCATCGAGCTAATTCACGGTATGGGAAGATCGCATCGTGCTCTTCTTCCTCATCTCGTCGATCGTGCCCTCCATCATTACAGGCTTCACAGCTCCAACCTCCTGGCTGCACTACCGCATACTGGGCTTCTCCGCTCTCTTCGCTATATGCGCGCGCCTCATGGCTATGAGCACCGTCTGCAGGGAGGAACAACACCTATACTGCACCGTGACTTTTTACGCGTCTGAGTCTTCATCAGCCCCACCACTCACAGCACTCCTCCTCGCCTTCCCCGTTGCTATCGCAGTTCCCCGCATCGTCCGGCGCATACTCAAAATCTCAAAATCGGACTCTGGTCTTGCTGCGACTTTCATACCGCTGCTGTTCGCGCCGTCTTTGATCGCGGGCACGATGTTCTGGATGCTCGAATGGGTAGACTCTGCGCAGGTCCTGGGGGGTATGGGGGATGTTCTGAGGGTGACGAGGACGGTGTTGGCGAGGACTACTGCTGCTGTTATATTGATTGGGGGTTTGTCAGTCTGGTGGACGTCGCCTGTTTGCCTTGCGATTTCAAAAAGCCAGTCGAGTGAGGCATCTACGCAGGAAAAGACTGAAGTTACTGTGTTGGGCTTCGCCAACGCATTCGGCTCTCCCTATCTCATGTTCTGGCTCATCTTCTTTAGCGTTGTGTGGTTGACGACTCAACTTTCGGGACAGATTGTCCTTGGATTATCAGCCATCGCTCTTCTCTCCTATCTAGAGATCATCGACAGCGTCCGAGACGTCCACAGCCTAAACAACGCATTCACATCCCCCACACCGTCCTCCACACTCGACCTCGCCAATACTAATTCGAACCACGACCTCTCATTCTCAGACATCGTACCCCTAGCGCACCTAGCGACGCACACGTATTACAGCACGGGGCACCAATCGACATTCCCATCTATCCAGTGGAAAAGCGCATTTATTCTCGATAAGACCCTTAGCTTCCCCTTTTCGCACATTTCCGTTGCTCTTAACACCTTTGGGCCGTTTTTACTCGGCGCGCTGGCGGCACCCCTGATCGTACTATGGAACCTCCCTCCCCTCTCCCCCCAAAAACCATGCCCCCGCCCAAATGCACTAAGAGCCGCGCTAGCACTGTCCTTATATTTTGCGGTGTTGAGGAGGCATTTGATGGTGTGGAAGATTTTTGCGCCTAGGTATTTGAATGCTGGCTTCGGGCTTTGGGTGGTTGATGTGGGTGTTTTGGTTGGCGTGGGTGTTGGGGTTGGGAGGGTTGCGGGGGAGATTGGGAGGGTTTTTGGGAGGGGTGCGTGAGGGTTTTGATGGATTGGATTGATTTTGTTGCTCTGGTTGCGTATCTTGGGAGATCAGAATGTGTTTGGTTGTAAAGGCAACTATGATTAGGTACTCAGGGAGATCAGAACGTGCCAATAGGTTGCAACGTTGGCTGAGACACCGTGGTGTGACACAGCGTCAATTGCAGTAGCTTTGACTCTGAATTGGGGAGGAGTACCTTTATGAGCGTGTAAGTCAGCTGCCTTGGAGGGAGAACAATGGTCTTCTCATACGCCCCGTTCCATGGCTAGTCAAACTTATAGCCATGGGCGCCGGCGAATGGACACCGTGCTTCGTCTTATTGTCTGTCTAATCTAAGCAAGCGCTCATGTCGGATCATTACGTCGTATCCCGTGCCCGTCGCGCTTGTGAAAATCAACCTCACCCTGGACCCCGTTCCTCAGGCCAGTGCCACCCTGTCTGCATCCAACAAGGACCCACAACGCGAACCAAAACGCGATGTCCGACTCACCACCACCACCACCAACTTCGAGTTCTGCCTGTTCGCGCACAGTAAGCGTCCAACTGCCCGACCTCCTCTCTTCATGCACGCCCTTTGAACTACGCGCAAACCGGCATTGCAGATCCGTATCTCGAGCGAGCGAGGCGTGGTTGTGCGAGGCAGGGTTAAAGCTGGAGTGGAAAGGGATGAAGGTCGGGTTGTGGGCTTCTTTGTGTTATCCCGGTGCGGATTTAACGCAGTTGAGGTTGGCGGTGGATTTTTTGAGTTTGTTGGTGTATGAGCAGGAGCGGGGGTATGAGAGCGAAAATGGAAATGAGGTGTTTGATCTGTGAGTCCCCGTGATGGGCCAATTAACGAAACGTCTGATTCGCGTACGAACTTGAAGGATATCCGACCGACTCGGTCGCGTCGCGTATAAAAACCCAGCGTGGTACATACGTTTCCACCGATCCATGCGCGCGTATCACGATGCAAAGCGACGTCTTCACTCGCTGGATTCCACGTGTATCCCGGATCTGGAGACGTATGTGGACCTGCGGAGAAACGCGTCGGGTTTGAGGATGGTGTTTCACCTGATTGAGTATGCGGGGGGATTGGACCTCCCGGAACGCGCATCTTCGCATCCGATGTTGAGGCAGTTGACGAGCCAGGCTTGTGATCTTATAGCATGGTCTGAGGTGCGTGTTTGCGTGAAACAATATATATATACATATTCTTAGTATTGATGTTTGTGCTAGGACGCTATCTCATGCGCAAAAGGCATGACTCCAAGCTCACGGCTCAACATCGTCACCGTCCTGATGAAAGACCGGAATTGTTCGTTCGGGAGTGCGCTTGCGCACGTGGGCACGCTCGTGAAGCAGAGCGCGGACGCGTTCTTGGCTACTGAGCGCCAATTCGCTGCATGTGTTGATTCTGCTGTGGTTTATGACGATACGAGGCGGTATGTGAGGGGGTTGCGGGATTGTATTGCTGGGAGCGTGAATTGGATGTATGAGACGGAGAGGTATTTGGGGACGAAGGGGAATGAGGTCAGGGCGTTTGGATGGGTGTTTGTGCCTGTCTTGGATTGATGGTCACGCACGCATGTACGAGATTTGTGTACGTGTTGGGTGTATTTCGACTTCTTAATGACCAGGAGTATGAAGGTTTCATGCATCGTTCCGTGGGTCCCCCATTTTTAATTCGTAATCGTATGATAGTATGTTCATTGTCGACTCAGCAGCTAAGGCAGCCGCCGTGATCGACTTTATATTGCCTACTACATACTTAGGTCCTGGTCACTTTCCTTCTGACTGCGTCTTGCGTATCAAGTGAATTTTCTGTGAACATCTGTTACGTAGGCAGGGGAGGGACAACGAGAGGCGAGGGTGGCAGCTAAAAGTCTAAGAGAATACCAGACAAGACACGAAGAGCGGACTCATGAGCCTATTAATGCTGGGCATCATTAGGATCCGCTTGGGGTTCTACATTCCGATGCTTGCGCTGCCTAGGGATCAAATTCAGAACATGTCTACACTCCGACAGAGAGCGGAGGGCGGCGTACATGATGTTACCAATGCGCGGCACTTTCCATCGCTTAGAGTCTCCAGACGCGGCGGACCTGTTGAGCATAGGAAAGCGCTTCCAAAATGACTTTGGAGGCGATGCCAGGACCGGAGTGGAAGCTGAAGCAACGGGTATTTGGGGGTGAGAGTGGTATGTAGGTGGCAAAGATGGTGAAGGTGATGTGGCTGCATTACGCGAGTGGATTGTTTCTGGAGGTACTTGGATTCCATCCGGAAGCTCGACTAGAGAGGCGCGGACTGGAGAAGGGATTTCATGACGAGAGTGACCTTCAGGAGGCAGAGATGGGGAGGGTGAGGTAGCAGCATTACGCGAGCCTACAGTTTCTGACAGGAACTCGGTTCCATCCGGTAGCTCGTCCGATGTTGGTGTAGAAGAGGCTGAAAGAGAATCCGAGCTTGCCGACGGCTTGAAAAAAAGGCGTCAGATATATATGCCACTGTGTAGACAAGACGCGAATTTATTACCTGGTAGATGGTTGTGATGTTGGATGCTGGGGAAACGAATGAGGGCGATACGGCATTCGTCATGATGGTGGACTCCTGAGATATATCCCACAGAAAGATTGTGTTTTCCAGACCACCTGTGGCGACAAGCTGTCCATCAGGCGAGAAGGCTACTGTGCCTATCTCAGAGGTATGTTGGAGCACACGACCAAAAGGTTTGCGGGTAGAGGTGCTCCACAGCCTCGCAGTGTTATCCGCGGATGCACTGGCTATCAGCTCACCATCAGGTGAGATGGCCAACAAGTTAATGCAGTCGAGATGTGCGCGCAGTGGGGATCCGAGCTGGGCACCAGTCGGTGCGCTCCAGAAGTAGATCTGGCCATCACTACATCCAGAAATGAGACAACGTCCGTCTAGAGACCAGACTACTGAGTACACTGTGCTGTCGTGGATGAGTGGTTGGGTTTGCTGCTTGCCGGTCGTTGCGTTCCAAATGCGAACCGTGCGATCAGCCGACCCACTTGCAAACTTGGTTCCATTGGGAGAATAGGCCACTGTCCCTACTGAGCCTTGGTGATCATCGATGTCGAACACTAGATCCCACGTTTCTGCATCCCAGATCTTGAGTGTGCCGTCGGACGATGTAGAGGCGAGTCGTTTCTCATCAGGTGAGAACTGTATGCAAATGGCCCAGTTTGTGTGATGTGACAGACATCTGATGATGTTCTTCGTATCTGTGTCCCATATGATGACCTTGCCATCTTTCGCCCCACTCACGATTCTTCTTCCATCCATCGATACAGTCAATCCAAGAGTCCCTCTAGCGTGCCCCTCCAACGAGCTTTCCTGTTTTCCTGTTTCCACGTCCCAAATCCGAACAGTCTTGTCGTTGGATGTGCTTATAACTTTGTGTTTATTCCCGTTTTTCAAGAACACCACGTCTTGTACCCAACCAGTGTGGCCTCTGAGCGATCTGATTGGAGATAGGGATGGTACCATGTGGTCGCTGGTAGAGTGAATGAAGATTTGAGGGTAGATCAGTCGAGGGCAAGTAGATCAGCGTTGGGTACAAGCAATCAGATGGTGATACATAGAAAAGGTTAGAGACCGGTAAAGATCACAGCCGAAGAGCCGAAAGAGCAGGCGCTTGTTGCACATGCTTAGAGCCTAGATCGTGTGTACATGCGAGACTTCCGTGCATCCCCTGTATTGGACTACCAGTGTATATACGAATGTCGACTGAACTGCACAACATAGTACTCTTTCTGGTCCTCTAGGATAGGGTGACGATGCACTCAGATGTACACAAGTGCCTCTGCAACATGTCCTAAACAAACCGTTAGCCAAGGTGTTCAAATGGATAAGAGATCGAGACACAACTGGTTCCTGCAGCACTAACTTCACGCCCATACCTTCCAAGCTTCATGTATATCTGAAGCCAGTATCACCGACCTGGCTGATGGTACGCGTTTCCTGACGCCCGCCCGTACTGAGCTGCAGGACATCTCTTCATATTCGTCCCTTGTGTTACTCGGACTGACGGGGCCGTCGTGCTAAGGGATTTGAGGTAGGCTTGCAGTCGTCTACGGTCATATAAGGCTTGAGCGCTTGTGCTGCGAGCGGTGAGAAGAGTGGACAATCTCCAAATGGGGTCTAGCCTTCAGGTTCTCCTGGTGAGAGGACCCGAGTTCCGAGTTGATGTATTCTGTACGAGCCCAGCAGTGACCACTGACGAAAAAAGATCCCTTGCGCTGCGTGAGTGAGAGGACTGGGACTCGAAATCGGTTCACCCATCCGCGTGCAACGCCACGCTGCACACCGATTTTCCCCTTCCACACGACATGCTGAACTGCCGGGTCAGACCACGCTGAAGCACCTTTCGCGGGCTATTTCTTGGACCTGAATAAGTGACACGGCGGAAGGCGAGTAAGAGTGTACGGGGACGTATCGCTGCGCTTATGCGAGCGACGGGGACAAGGACTAGGGAAGTATTTGGATATGAAGCTTCCAGGAAAAGGGGTCCGAGAAGGGAGAAGTTTGAGGAGCGCGGAGGATGGGACGAAGGGGAGCATATGAGGTTAGGGCGTTTGAATGGGTATTTGTGCGTGTCTTGAATTGATGTTGTATACGTAAGGTTCAATTGTGTACGTGTTGGGTAGATTTCGATTTCTGAATGAATCGGAACACAGGTTGGGGTGTGATTTTGACCGTATATAGGTGCCATGCATCGTTCCGCGAACCCACGTTTTCATGTAGGAGCCGTATGATACTATAGTACCACTCAGCATCTGAGGATCTGGCTAAGGCAGCCACTGCGTTCTGCCTACTATATACTTGGGTCCCAGTCACTTTCCTTCTGACTGCGTCTACTTTCGTATCAAGTGAATTTCCTGTGGACATACTAGCATGCGACTGCGAATGCACGGTCAATAGCAGTCAATGACACAGCTGTTGCAACCGAACTACATAGGCAGGGGAGGGACAACGCGATAGAACGAGGGGCAAGGGTGACAGCTAAGACAATACCAGACAAGACATGAAGAGCGGACTCGTAAATTTATTAACGCTGGGCATCAGTAGGACCTGCTTGGGGTTCTACATTCCGATGCGAGCGATGCCTAGGGATCAAATTCAGAACATGTTCATACTTCATCAGAGAGTGGAGGGTGGCGTACATGATGCTACCGATGCGCGGGAATTTCCACCGCTTGGAATCTACAGATGCGGCGGACCTGTTGAGCATAGGAAAGCGCTTCCAAAAGGACTTTACAGGTGAGGCCAAGACTGGAGTAGAAGCCGAAGCAGTAGCTATTTGAGGATGGGAGGAGCCTTGAGGGGGAAAAGATGGGGAAGGGGATGTGACTGCACCACGCGAGCGAATGGTTTCTGGAGGTACTTGGATTCTGTCCAGAAGCTCGTTTGGAGGAGAGGGGCGAACTGGAGAAGGGATTTCATGATGAGAGTGACCTTGAGCAGGCAGAGATGGGGAGGGTGAGGTATCAGCATCACGCGAGCCTACAGTTTCTGACTCGAACTCAGTTCCATCCGACAGCTCGTCCGATGTTGGTGTAGAAGAGGCTAAAAGAGAATCAGAGCTCACTGACAGCTCAAAAGAAATTGGCATCAGATATGCTGCTGTGTATACAAGACGGAAGTTCATTACCTGGTCGATGTAGCTCGTGATGTTGGACGCTGGGGAAACGAATGAAGGCAACACGAAATTCGTTGTGATGGTGGACTCCTGTGATATATCCCACAGAAAGATTGTGTTCTGCACGTCCCCTGTAGCGACAAGCTGGCCGTCCGGCGAGAAGGCTACTGTGCATACCGGACAGGCATGCTGGAGCACACGACCATATGATTTGCGGGTGGAGGCGCTCCACAGCCTCGCGGTGTGATCCACGGATGCACTGGCTATTAGTTCACCATCAGGTGAGATGGCCAATAAATTAATCTCGCCGGCATGTGCACGCAGTGGGGATCCGAGCTGGGCACCAGTCGGTGCACTCCAGAAGTAGATTTGGCCATCATTACAGGCAGAAATGAGACAACGACTGTCTAAAGACCATACTATCGAGCGCACTGCTTCGCCATGAAAAAGTGGTTGTGTTTGCTGCTTGCCGGTCGCTGCATTCCAGATGCGAACTGTTTGATCATATGACCCGCTCGCAAACTTGGTTCCGTTGGGAGCAAAGGCCACTGTCCATACTTTGTCCTGGTGATCATCGATGTCGAACACCAGTTCCCATGTCTCTGCATTCCAGATCTTTAGTGTGCCATCGGACGATGCGGAGGCGAGTCTTTGCTCATCAGGTGAGAACTGTATGCAGATAACCCGGTCTGTGTGATGTGATAGACATTTGATGATCTCCTTTGTATCTGCATCCCATATGATGATCTTGCCATCTTGCGCCCCACTCACAATTCTCCTTCCATCCATTGATACAGCCAGTCCATCGGTCCTACCAGCATGCCCCTTCAACAACTTTTCCTGTGTTCCTGTCGCCACGTCCCATATCCGAACAGTCCTGTCATTGGACGTGCTTATAATTTTGAATTTATTCCCATTTTTCGAGAACGCTACTTCGTCTACCCAATCAGTGTGGCCTATGAGCAATCTGATTGGGGATAGGGATGGCTCCATGTAATCGTTGGCAGAGTGGATGAGGATCTGTTAGATAAGTCGAGCGAAAGTAGATCAGCGTTGGGTAAAAGCAATCAGATAGTAATACATAGAAAAGGTTAGAGACCAGTAGGGATCACAGCCGAAGAGCCGAAACAGCAGGCGCTTGTTGCACATACTTAGAGCGCCTAGGATGTCGAAAAACTACATGATCAACGGTCGTGTATATGCGAGACTCCCGAGCATCTCATGTATTGAAGTCCTGGACTACCACAGTGTATAGACCGAGAAGTTGCTCATGCTGAGAACACGTCGAGGATAATGCGGTGTGGAATAGATTGACCTGAGAAAATGAATTGAGCGGTGATAGAGGATCTAGGCTTGCGGTGTATGTACTTCAAGATACTGCTTGCCTTTTCGCCCCAAATTTCGTAGGTCATACGTATGAAGAGTTGCGTACACAATTTTATGAGGTCGTCGGAAATCTCGGTACCTAAAATCCGTGTTGATTTCGAGCGAACGGTGGGTGTGACAGGGATTGATGAACGTGCAAGCAACTATGGTGCTGGGAATGGGGACGAGCAAAAGTCTGCTGATCCCAAACCAAACACGATAATGTATTGCGGCATCTTCCGGTGTCTTATTCTCCTCCGAGTCCCTCTTCGTTTCAAGTACGGTGTATGTAAGAGTGTCTGGACTCTGGAGTGCATTTGGCTATAGTGCATTTAGCTATAGCGCATGTCATGGTACCATGTTCATGTCTTCTTACCGCCTACTCAATCCTGTCAACTTGTTTTCAACCAATCTGAAGTTCTTTCGGTGGCAGTGCACACGTACTAAACATACTATCTCTCGTCCTCGCACTCTTGGCTTATCCAAGTGGTCGTTTGTGAAACGTCAGAATCATACAAGTACCACTACTGACATGTCCTTACTTCAACACACCGGTCCATCGACGCTTTACACGGAACTAGCAGAGTTACCCCTTCCTGTGTCTGCTGATTTCGTTGACGGCGATGGTACGTCTTTCGACATAATCAGGGATCGATAATAGACACCCGCACAGTTGCACGCGTCACTTACTCCGTTCGCGATCACGAGCGCAACATTACACGATCCCTCACCAAGACTTTTTCCGGGGGCATCACTTCTGATCATCAGACAACCTCCCATGATTCCTCTGAAGTCAAGGCATTTGCAACATCTCCTTCCAAGTCCCGTCAGGCGATCCTCCGAGAGGTTGCTAATGGCATAAGTACAAAACGTTTCGTCGAAATCTGGGCTGGCGCCCAGATAGAGGCTTCCTTGGATGTCACCAAGTATCACGATGTTTTCCATACAGATGGTGAGTCCAATAATCCCCGAACGTCCCGAAATACCTGCAAATCAGATGTCAGATTTCACATCCTCGCTCTCTTTCTCCCCATCGGAAACATCCCTTCTATACACAGCCGAAGCAAACATCAACAGCGATGACAATGCTTCAGACAATCCTTACCCCAAATTCAGATACACACCGCACTTTGGTGAACCATCTCGCGCCAAGAAAAGATCGACTATTTTTCTATTCCGCTGGACAAGGTCCACGGCCTTCACCAGGGCTGCTAAGCAGGACATGTTGCTCGTTGCTCTCTCGTTGGCACAGCCTACCCAAGTACCCGTCCTGTTTGGCCAAGCTACTTTTGCGACGGAAGATATCATCTACGCCAGTGGACACGAACACACCAAAGACGGTCGACTACTGGGGGTTAAATGGTGCTTCAATCGCCCCATGGGCATATGGGAGATTAAACTTCCCGAGTCAGCAATCGTGCAAGGGACACCTTTTGGCGCCAAAATATCGTGCAATGCATTGAAGCTGACTCCGTCAGAACGGTCTTGCCGTTCGCCTCGAGTGTTGTACGATGACAGTCAGACGCCCACTAAACTCTTCTGGTTCTCAAATCCCGTCGGTGGTCCCCACGCATCTTGTGTTTCTCTGGAATCTCGCGACCTAACCACGGGCACCAACAAGGTCCTCGTGGACACCGTGATGGAGCCTACCCCCGAAAACGACTTTCCAGGTCTATATCCCAATTATAACATGCCCTCCAGCCCATTTTTGCGTCGCGGAGATCGTGTATACATTGTGCTCCACTCCTTATGGCGCTCTCGTGCGACGATCCTCTTCATTGATACAGAATCGGGAGCAATTTCAGACGAGACGAAAATGCGAGATGGCGAACCTTTGTATAGTTGGGGCTTACATGCTACAGACAACAAGACGCACTTCATCTGTTCAAGGAGCACGCCTACTACCCCATCTGAAGTATTACTAGGATACTTTGATCAACATAACAACCTCAATTGGAAAGTCCTAGATATGCCAACGTTATCTTTCGCGGGTACATTCAAGTCAATTCGAATTCACCAAGTCTAAGCATATTTTTCAGCTGAAAACGCACTCCGCGATCTCACTGCGTCGATCATACCCATCGGTGCCCGTCCTCCAACAGAAACTATTGTTATTCAGTCGAAGAAAGCTTCCGCGAGACCTGGCCCGAAACCCATCTGCATTACCGTTCCACATGGAGGACCACATGCATCATCGACAACATCATTCTACCCAGCTACTGCTGCACTAGCCTTAGAAGGATGTAAGTCTGTTCCAACTTTGCGGCTACTGACCACTTACAGCAAGCATGCTCACAGATACCCTCTCCCTTCCCAACTATACCGGCTCCATGGGATATGGCGAAAAATATATCCAAAAACTTCTCGGGCACTGCGGAACAATGGATGTACAAGATGTCGTAGAGAGCGTCAACGAGCTCGTCCGGCTCGGTATCTCAGAGCACGGACGCCAAGTTGTTCAAGGTGGAAGCCACGGCGGTTTCCTCACCGCGCACTGTAAGACTCCCCTTCAAAAACAAAAACAAAACTTGTTCACATGGACACTGACACACAGTGATCGGCCAATACCCAACCCTATTCAATGCAGCAGTGATGCGCAACCCCGTAACTAGCGCAGGCGAACTAACAGCATCCGACATCCCCGACTGGGCCTACGCTGAATTCGGGCTCCAATTTACCCCAGACTCGCTCATGACGCCCGCCACGTTCCAGAAAATGTTTGAAGCGTCGCCTATCGCTCACGTCGATAATGTATGCGCCCCTGTGTTGTTGTTGATTGGGGAGGACGACTTGCGTGCGGTACCGGCACAGGGGTTGAGGTATTATCATGCGCTCAAGGGCAGGGAGAGGAGTGTGGAGATGTTGTGGTTTAAGGGGGAGACGCATCCGCTTGATGGGGTTGAGGCGGCGAGGGTTTCGTGGGAGGCTGGGAGGGATTGGTTTAAGAAGTTGGGGCAAAACCCAGCTGATTGATGGTCATATGTGGGCACGAATAGCGACGATGTGGAGGACTTAAATGCTGCTGTTATGTGGGCAGCGTGTAGGATGCGGGACGTGACCAAGGAGGATATTTTTGCGTAGCTTGGTGTTTAGGTTTATGGGTTGGAGTAGCCCTCAATGTCACATCTAGAGAGAGCATGCAGAGGGCACAAGCTGCTGTGACATAGTAGACGGTGAGAACGGAGGGTACCACTCAACAGTTTGTAACGGTATACAAATATAGAGATTCTTCCAAGTGCGACTAACGAACCATCCCACTGCCACCGCCAGCACTACCACAGACATGAGAAAAGCAGGCCATGCACAGGCCACACTATCTTTTCGGTCAACCGCCCGCCCTTCCATCTTCGCCTCCTCCCACATTCGCAAAAGCACTGTTGCCCAATTCCTCCCCTTAATTCTGTTCACATCTTTCGCGAGTGCGACACTGCGATCGTACTGAAGTCTGGCGTTACGCGTCATCAATGGTTCAAGTTGAAGAGAGCAATGTCAGCACTAGCTATACTTGTGTCTTGCTATCATAGCTCCAGCTCCGGTACGTTTTTCATCTTACTACATCCATTCATCGCCCTGCCCAAAGTTTCGCATCCTGTGCCTATGCCAGCTCCTTCGCCTCACTGTTTTCCTATCTGGACATGTCAAAATACGCAGTGCAGTTCAGCGTACCGAACTTCCCCCGTCTACGTCAACATCGTTTACTCCCCCATCCCATCGCAATTACCCCATTACTCGGGACATGCTCCCCTGGATAAGCTTTCAGGGTGTCAAACCTTTTAAGAGTGTATTTCTGTCTTCTGTATTTCAATTGTATTTAAAAGGTGCCTCAAACGCAATGTGTGCGTATATCACTCAGGTGGGTAAGGCAGTTCAAGTTGCCATGCTTAGGATAACCCATGAAGGACACCCGCGTACCTTTTTGAAGCATAAGCCAGGCTGTGTCAAGCCATAAATAACAATTGTAGGAAAAGTCGCTGTGGGAGCCTGCGACAGCCATTTGTGTGAGTAGTCTTTATAAGTATGTACGTCTGATTTCATCATAGTGTCTATTTAATGCGGGGTATCCTATCACATCAAGGTTGCTGACATGGTATTTCTCTGCCTACATTATTTGCTGCAATGGAGACGTCACACGCCCAGTAAGTAGTGTGCATGGCATCACTATTCCGGTATCGTTTACTACGATTTGTATTTCTTGATCAACAAGCAGTTGCCCTCGCGTGCTGCTAGACCAGGGGTCCCAAGGCAGTGGCCAGAGGCTTAGGCTCTTGGAGGTCTACATACCTTGGTGAGATATCCTAGCTCTCGTAGTAGCACACCATCATTCATTCACATAGAGACATCATGCATCAGTGCACAGCCCTTACCGTTCATTCTGATCAGCTGGTGTTTGGTAGTTGCAGTGCAGGTACCTGAAAAATGTGTGTGTGCTACTCTGAGCATCATATTGACATTATCAAGTACTGTTTCTCACTACCACTGCAGCCATCACTGGCACCTATGATGCTTCCCGCGAAGATAATTCCATCTGTGAGCCTTTCCCACCTCTTTGCAATCATGTCATGAGATCATCACAAGAAGGGATATAAAATGATCGTTGCTTTGCTCTTCCAGGTTCCTGTCCCACCTTCTCCGCTAACATGCCGTCGGTTGTGGTGTCAATCATGCAAGGACCGCTTTGCGGTGCCCTAGCTACCATGTTACTGTACGGGGTCATCTGCATGCAGACCTTCCACTACTGGCAAGCATATGGACATGACAGGAAGATTCTGAAGTGTTTGGTAATTCTGTCAGACGTATGCAAATGAGCTTTTTCTGATATTGACTGTCATAGGTCGCATTCATCTGGTATGTTAAACTTTGTTGTATCGGCGTGTCATCACGAGCCGCGTTTGACTCTTCAGGATTCTGGAGACTGTCCATACAGCATTGACAGTATATGCTGTCGAGTTCTATCTCATTATGCATTTCGGAGATGTAGCAAATTTGGCATACGCAGTTTGGTGCGTCCATTGTTTCGCGCATTTATTCTGGTTTATTCACTCTTTATCACAGGGGCATGCCCGTAAGTAATCGGTACAAATACACAATTTACTGGTGATCTCACCCCATTTGCCAGGCTTCATATGTTATTGGTGTATGTTGCTTTGCATTTGCCTCATGTTTGTCATAGTGACACGATAACAGTTTATTATAGCTTATGCTGTGAATCTGTTAGTCTTTCGAAGTATCATAAAGATTTGCAGCTCGTGCTGATATGTAACGCTAGTTGTTTCATCTGGCGAATACTGCAACGTGAGTAGTCCGATACATGCATTGCCTCTATCTCAATTGCGTGTGCAGTGAGCCAAAAACGATGGATTACTATATGCCTTGTATGTCGCAATATCTTTGGCATTGAGAATTCCTGCTCAAGCCCTTGTTATAGGCCATTTTGGCAACCATTCGCTGCGGTAAAACATTCTTAATCTCATTATTGAGCTGTGCTTGAATTTTCTCCAGGCTTTGGACTTGCAAACTGCTCCTTGAGGTATGTCCTAGTATTTATATTTGATGATCTAACTACTGATTATAGCCGGAACAGTTTCTACTATCCCATGTGGAAGATCTTTAGACAACACGTCTTCGTACGTACCTCGATGAATACCGACGTCCTTTGGTCTCAATATATTACCAGCCAACCATGGTGGTTGGATGGGTGCTTTCAGCAGTGGTCGACAGTGCGATTGCGTTCACATTGTGCATATATCTCCGCCAACGTCGCACTGGCATGAATACGTAAGATATCAGTCAGCACAACTCTACGTTAAAGTTCACCTCATTGCCCTTAGAACTGATAGTATTCTCAACCGTCTCCTATTATATAGCATCAACACTGGTGCCATCACGTCGTAAGCCTATATCCAATAATCTACCTTCTATGACTTGGGGACTTATTTTCTGTAGGTTTTGCGCCGTTCTGGTGGTCATCATGGTAAGCGGTCGACGAAATTAGCCTCCCTAGTTCACCTCCAAAGCTCACTTCAATCAGTTTCTCAGTCTACCAAATAATCTCGCCTTTATTGGTTTTGTCCAAGTCCAGAGCAAACGTCTGTCTGATTCAGTTGCCATCCTTGACTCTTAGCTGACACTCTGAGCAGTCTATGCGATATCGTTTTTGGCATCGTGCGTGTCGTAACTCCATCCTCTATGCATTAGCTGAAAACATCCACTAGGTTAAACACCCGCAAAAGACCTGAAACGACCAATCAGACCGCTCCTGCAGTGGAAGGCGTTGCGGTATCTTTCATGCCCAACTTTTTGACGTCCAAAACATCATCATACCAACAGTCGTCGCACCTGGTTCGTGCTGCTACTAATTCTGATTTATGGTCGTCTTGGGCTCAAGTCGTATGTTTTAGCCACCGATTGAAGTCCGGAAGAGTATTGTGATGGATATTTATGGCGATGCTCCGGATATCGGAATAGACAGCACAGTGCACGAGAGTGAATGTTGAGTTTGTGCTGACAGGCCAGTACGGCATAGACGCACGGTATTTGTTCGTTGTTTACCTCCAGCAATCTCTTCATGTTAGTCATTAGTGCAAGGCGGCACTAGATCAGGCCTAAGCATCTGTTTGCGGTTGACTGAAATTCCAGACTTTGTACCCGGGTAAGTGGTTGTTATGTTACGGGCAAGGTATTACATTGGCTTGGAGTCCTCTACCACGCTGGACATTCGGAGTAAGGCACTGGCATCAGGGGGATACCGACCTCGGATGAAATATCATGCTTTTCCGTAATCGTGAAATCCGTGATTGTGCACACAAGGCCAGCAGCAGTGATTGTACTATGCCCACTGGGGTACTAGGTATGCACGATGCGATAGAACGAGAGGTGACAACTACGACAAGACGTGAAGATAGAAAGGATCACCCTACTAACGCTGGACATCATTAGATTCCACGTTCCGATGCTTGCGATGCCTAGGGATCGAATTTAGAGCATGTTCATACCTAGAAAGAGAGTGAAGGGTTGCGTACATGATGCTACCAATGCGCGGGAATTTCCACCGCTTGGAGTCTACAGACGCTACAGACCTATTGAGCATAGGGAAGCGTTTCCAAAACGACTTTGGAGGTGAGGCCAGGACTGGAGTCGAAGCTGAAGCTGTAGCTATTTGAGGATGGGAGGAGCCTTGAGGGGGAAAAGATGGGGAAGGGGATGCAGCTGCATCGCGCGAGTTTATAGCTGCGGGAGGCACTTGGGTTCTGTCCGGAAGCTCGACTGGAGGAGAGGGGCGGACTGGAGGAGGGATTTCATGATGGAGGTGACCTTGAGGAGGGAGAGATGGGGAGGGTGAGGTAGCAGCGTGATGCGTGCCTTCAAGTTCTGTCGCGAACTCAGTTCTATCCGGTTGCTCGTCCGATGTTGGTGTAGAAGAGGCTGAAAGAGAATCGGAGCTTGCTGATGGCTTGAAAAAGATTTGTATCAGATATGCTACCCTATAGACAAGACATAAATTTATTACCTGGTCGATGTAGCTTGTGATGTTGGACGCTGGGGAAATGAATGAGGGCGACACAGCATTCGTCATGATGATGGACTCCTGCGATATATCCCACAGAAAGATTATGTTTTCCCGACCGCCTGTGGCAACAAGCTGGCCGTTTGGCGAGAAGGCTATTGCGGATACCTTTTTGGCATGCTGGAGTACACGACCGAAAGGTTTGCGGGTCGTCGTGCTCCACAGCCTAGCGGTGCTATCAGCGGATGCGCTGGCTATCAGCTCGCCGTCAGGGGAGATGGCCAATGAGATAATGGCATCTGAATGTGCACGCAGTGGGGATCCGAGCTGGGCACCAGTCGGTGCACTCCAGAAGTAGATCTGGCCATCATTACCGGCAGAAATGAGACGACGACTGTCTGGAGACCAGACTATTGAGTGCACTTGGTTGTCGTGGATGAGTGGTTGGGTTTGCTGTTTGCCGGTCGTTGCGTTCCAGATGCGAACTGTGCGATCGTTTGATGCACTTGCGATCTTGGTTCCATTGGGAGAATAGGCTACTGTCTGTACTTTGTCTTGGTGATCATCGATGTCGAACACGAGTTCTCCTGTTCCCGTGTCCCAGATCTTTAGTGTGCCGTCATACGATGCGGAGGCAACTCTTTTCTCATCAGGTGAGAACTGTATGCAAATGACGCAGTCTGTGTGGTGCGACAGACATTTGATGATCTCCTTCGTGTCTGGGTCCCAAATGATGATCTTGCCATCTTTCGCCCCACTCACAATTCTTCTTCCGTCCATTGATACAACCAGTCCAATAGTCTTACTACCATGTCCCTCAAACAAGTTTTCCTGTTCTCCTGTTTCCACGTCCCAAATCCGAACAGTCTGATCCTTGGATGTGCTGATGACTTTGAGTTCATTCCTCTGTTCCGAAAACACCAGTCTGCCTAACCAATCAGCATGGCCTCTGAACGATTTGATTGGGGATAAGGATGGCTCCATGTAGTCGTTGGCAGAGTGAATGAGGATCTGAGGGTAGATCAGTCGATGGAAAGTAGAACAGCGTGAGGCAAATGTAACCTTGTGTCTATATAGAAAAGTTACTAGTAGAAACTGGTAGGGAATGCGAGCCGCAAAAAGGCACTCATTGCAGCCTACTACAGGGTCAAAGAAATACGGCTCATCATGCATCATGCACATGCATCATGATTGTGTGCACATGCGACTCCCGCGTGTTGCCTGAATTGACACACCCACTGCCCTGCCTCGCAGCTCCAACTAACGCCCATGCCTTCGAAGCACCATGCGTATCCGAAGCCAATTCCTCCGTGGCTAACGGGGAATATGTTACCCTGAACGAGGGTGATCGATTGATCGCTTTTGCTGTGCGTGATTGGGAATCTTTGGGAATAAGTACTGGGAAGTGAAAAGCTTAGTTGTCACAGCAGTCACAGCACGCATCCCATACGA